>WEKY01052735.1:814334-847999 GCA_013390045.1 Picathartes gymnocephalus | reverse complement strand
CGGCCGCCCGCCCCGCCCCGCCCCGCCCCGGTCCCTCAGCACCGCCCGCGGTATCCCGATGTCTGCAGCACCCGGTGGCGCTGTCCCCCGATGGCCATACCTTCTGATGGCTCTATCCCTCGATGACCATACCCCACGATGGCAGTGCCCTGCGGTTACCGTGGCCCCTCACAGCTGTGTCCACGATGGTCGTGCCCTCGATGGCGGTGTGCCGTGGGGGCCATGCCCTGCGATGGCCATACCCCTCGATGGCTGCGCCCCCCATAGCTGTGTCCCCCGTCTGGGTGGGAGGGTGGCCCGCGGGCTGCCCTGTGCGGCGGCGTGAGCCCGGGACGCTGCCGGCAGCTTTGGGCCGGTGTGAGATTTCACTGCTTTCCTAAGGTGCTTGCAGCGGCCGGAGTGCACGGGCGGGAGCGGCCGACAGCCCCGGGCGAGTCAGCCCGGCTCCCAGCAGGGCTGTGGGCCAGCTGCCAGGCTCCCCCGAGAACTCCCCCGGCCATGTGGTGCTCCTCTCCAGACACCACCGGGCTTGATAAATGGGATCCGGGCATCCTGGCACCGGACAGCAGCCTCCGGGGAGTGTGGGCAGCAGGCAAGAAGCCTCGATTACAAGCGATCTGGGACGCTCCAAGCGTGCAGCTCTTTGCTCGTCTGTGGGACAGGTGGACACAGATCACCCCTGCAGGGCCAGAGCCAATGGAGCAGGACACTGAGCTGCTTGCACATGTGGCCCACGGCACAGGCAGGTTTTAGTTGTTTTTTTTTTTTCTTCATGCTACTTAATCTAACTCAGAAACCCATTTCTTTCTAAGCACACTGTGATTTTAAAAACCCTGATAAGCTTTGTCTTTCGTTTTGTAAAATAATCAGTAGATAGAATTTTGGTTAATAAAGATATGAAAGTGTATTGTTATTTTCCAACAATCATATCTTTAGGCCAAAATTATAGTTTGGATTTATCTTGAGCAGTGGCTACATTATTTGTTTCCTAAGTGTGGTGGTGGACTTGTTTCTCTGCTATGTTTGAAAGAAAATTGCAGTTTTATTGCTGCTCTGCTCAGCACTGGGAGTTGAAGTCAGCTTTCTGTTAGAACAGAAATCAAATGGTCATTTTCATAGTCCCCTATTTTTGTACAATACCCAATAGTTCTATGTCAGAAATAGTCAAAACATACTTATTTTTCTGTGTTCTTCAGAATATTCCCAGACAGTTCATATGGCGTCTGTCCTTGGCTAGATCCCAGAGGTGTCCCCATCCTGTACACCCTCCTAAAGGAATGCTGTGAGAACCATTTGCCTCTTGCCAACAAAGAGGGCTTAATAACAGCCAAGTTGCTGGTGTCTGGCTGTGAACAGCTCTACACTTTACAGGTCAGACCAAGGGATATGTGTCATAACTGCAGAGCACAGAGCTGCACTGAGACTTTGAACCACCTCTGACTGTGATCCCTGACTTCCCTCCCTGGTCTCTGCAGTGCTGCTGGCCCTTCCTGCTCATCCGTGGTCCCCTCCTGCAGCACCTCAGTGCCACATGACTGCATCCCAGCTGTGCCCTCACCTCCCTGGATCTGGAATGGCTACACCATTAAACTCAGCCTGTCTGGGAGGAGATGGGTGCCAAGTTGCACCAAGCAGGGGCTTTGAGCCTCCCTTGGCACTGGTCACCAGGACTGGGAGACCGTCACAGGCCTGTACATTTTAAATGTCTCCAGTGTTTATTACACCAGAAAGAGAGTATTCTGATACTCCCAGAGGCTTATCTGCCTTTGTTTTGCTGAAATCCCACTGAAATCTGCAAAGGTTTAGGACCTTTCTCAGCTGTTTGCAGGCAGAGGAGAAACTGATTGCAAATCCAGGTGTTTCTTTGACAATGTCCTGATGTCCCCCTGTTCCCTGGAGCCCGCCAGCAGCAAAAGAGGGATGTAGCTCACCTCCCACGAGAACCCTGGCCCAAGGAGAACTGACACTTCCATCTGCTGGCACAAAGTCCTTCCTCTCCAGCAGTGTCTCACGTCCAGAAGTGCTCTCAGACCAGTCTGGGCTGTCAGATCACTTTCTGTTCAAAAGAAATAAAGGAGGAAGGTGAAGTGTGGGTTACAGAAACAGGGGTAGGTGTTTCTGGCAAGACCAAGCACCTCATCCAATTTGGGCATACGCTACAGGACAGCACTTCTGAGCAGCCTAAGGCAGGGAACTCTCTGCCTCCCTTTGAAGGGCCAGTGCTGCAGGGGACTCTGATCAAAGCTAAGGCAATCCTTCCCTTTGGTGTGCTCCCATTCCCTACTGTTTTGCACAATGCCTGTGGCTGAGCAGTTAATGGAAGCATCTGCTGCACTGGCAGAGTTCACCGACTTAATTAAAGATATCTAACAATCCTGCAGCTGCATGAGAGAGGCCACGGGTGTTCGCAGGGCCGACACCGAATCTCCTCAGCCTGAAAGCAAGCACCCCGCTGTGCATAAAGCACAGACATCCAGCCAGACACCACATGAAAGCAGAAGCAGGGCCCAAAGATTAAGGATGGACTGGAGCCAGCTTGCATTGTGTGTTGCCACGGCCTCACCGTGCCAGAGACCTGTATAACCTCGGCTCATGGATAGCTTGGAATGGTCAGACATGTAGCAAGTGTGCAGAGCTGGGGACATTCCTCTCCTGTAGGGATGGTTTTACCTGGAAAAGATTTTTAACAGATATTTTCCTACTGGGTAAAAATGGTTGACTGGTTTAAAAAGACAGGTGGGAAAATGAATCCTGTACCAAGTGGTTATCAAGTTCTCCTCTGCGTGGGGCTGTATTCTTTCCTGTTAAATGAAGAAACATTTCACTCATGGGCATATTTCTGGCATCACATATTTGAGCTGATGGGGACTGTGCAAGGCTGTTAACAATTTACCAAAGAGGCTCGCAGAAGAGGCTGGTGGTTGCTGCTTGGGCTCCTTGTCAGCAGGCACCAAGGGCTTTGGATCAGGCTGCCCTGCAGGGCTGAGGGCCAAGGAGCTGTGGTTGCCCTTCGGCGCGCTCTGCCCTGCCGGGAGCGGAGCAGGCCAGAGGCCAGGGCTCCCACGCACCGCCCCCGCCCTCCCGCGGCTGGGAATGCGACCTCGCGGCGGCAGCAATGTCACCGCTGGCTGCTGGGACGTCAGGCAGACAGAACGATCGATGCTGGGCTGCTTTGGTCGATGCGAATTTACAGATGAACTACTGTCAGGAAAGACATCACTGGTGTGAACAACCTCTGTTCTCAGCAATTCCCGATGAGGGAAATGGAGCCATCAAAGGCACCAGCAAGCAGGTGCTGCAGGTGATGAGAAAAATTTCGTCCCCAGGGTAGAAGCTGATGTTATCCTGGGATAACATTGCTGCTCCAGAGGAAGAGCATGTCCTCTGCTCTGCAGCCTCCTGCTGCAAGGGAATTGCCCTTTCCTAACTGATCCCCAGTCCAGGTGAACACCACAGCATGAGGCACAGGAGAAGGAAGGTTACCCCGGGCAGGGCATTGTGTCCAGACCTGTGCTGGGGATGACAGGCCAGCGGCCAGCACAGCCAGGGCTGTTGTGTAACATGTCACTCAGAGCCTGCTCGTGTGGAAGTAGAGCTTCACCTCTGGGTCAAGCTGGATTGCTCTCAGCTGTGGCACACGAGTGATTTGGGGCCAACTGCCCCAGTCTGCTGGGCCTAGAATGAGTCCTTCTCCAGTCCTGGAGAAAAGTCCTCCCTGGAACCAGGCACTTGGGTTGGCTTGTAACTCCTGATGGGTTTGCTGCCCTCAGTTTTGCTCCCTCACCCAATGGTGGACAGGAGTAGACAAAGGGCAAAATAAAACATATTTAGAAAAAAAGAGGCATGCAGCCTTTTCAGACACAACCTCCTTCAGAAACAGGAAGATTATCTAATTCCACCATGTAAAGAAGGAGATGGGGAAAAAACAAAAACCAAGCACATTTGCTTTTTTTCTGCTATCTCACGTGACACCATAAAATGTCATTAGATAATCAAAGCAGTTTATTAAGTTAAAATCAAAAGTTAAACATTCAGTGTCTCTGAGAAGGGAATACAGACCAACCTATTCCTCACACCTGACTGGAAGATACATTCACGAGATATGTGAAATGGGAGACTTTGTCCCAAAGCATCAAGTCTGGAGCTAGTTTGGCTCCCTCTCCCTCTGCTCTGCCCTTTGCTGGAGATCTGCCACCTCTGTGCCTGCTTGCAGCAGTGTCCCTGCCTGCACAGTTCTTGTGCCATGCTCTTCCCAGTGCACCCTCTGATCGTGTGAAAACCTGGTCAGTGCCAGGCCATGTTTCAAGCTGGCCAGTTAGAGCCTGTTGAGCCCCAAGACCTGGTAGCTGTAGTCAAGCAAGTTGGAGGAAGTGACGGCAACACATTTCCACACTGAAGAGATGCCAGAAGATGTTTCTGCTTGGACAAAGCCAGGTGGGGATAATGGCAACAGAGGATGGAGTCTGGATGCAGAAAGCCAGTTGTGAGCCAAAACCACAGGGCAGGTTAGTCAGGCTGATGTATTTGTGGCTTTTCTGGCATTTATTAGAGCCTTCTCTGCAGCAGGGAGAAGAGACAGTACCAGGGAACAGCAAGGGATTGCCCCTTGCTCTCTGCTCAGACCTGCTCTCTCTACTTCATTTGACTTTACCTCTGGAAAGTGCTGCACCCTTGTGCCATCTGTCCCCCAGCAGCAGGAAGGGAGCAGGTTCCAGCTGGCTGGCTACAGAAGAGCCAGGGAATTGAGGGGAAGTGGCTGCACAGGAAAGAACTGAAACAAACTGGGAAATAGATTGAAGACAGGATTTGGTAGATCCGGCAGGCCTTGGTTGAACTGTGATTGTAATTTTTTTGGCTCCAGCCATGATTTGCATTGTGGGCTGTAAATGCTGCTCCCTGCCTTCCCTGAAGGCAGACTGGAAGAGGAGTACAGCTGTGATGACCTGCAGGCAGTGCAAAATGAAATGGGCCTTTACACAGCAGTGTGTGAAGACAGTGGGTGAAGCTGGGGCTGAGAGAGAAGGATGGATGAAGGCAGTGGTGACCTGCAGAAGGTGGGGGACTGAGATCAATTATCAGCCAAAATTATTCCCTGCAAAGGCCCCGGAAGGCCCGTGACTTTGTTTACGGGCTCATAGCACTTTGGGTTTGATTGGAAGAGGCAGTGCAATTGAAGCACCGGTTTAATGAGATCAGTCTCCACCAGAGGAATCACAGCTTGGGGCTCTGCCGGCTGAGGTAGGACATCCACTCCTTGAGTGGGGGGTTCCCCACAGCCACCAGCTTTTTCAGAAAGGCACTGGGCCGTAGCCCGGGTACATCAGGGTGGGCCTCAGAGTATTTCTGCAGTTTAGCCAGCATGCGGGGGAGCCCCACAGTGGAGGCATAGAACATGGGGCCACCCCTGTGCTTTGGCCACCCATAGCCATTGATGTAAATGACATCCAGGTGCTCTGGGCCTGATGCTATTCCCTCAGCCAGGATGGCAAACCCCTCGTTGATGAGGGAAAACAAACACCGCTCCAGGATTTCTTCCTGGTCTATAAAGCGGGTCTTGATGCCATGGGTGTCTCTGTACTGGGACAGGAAGTTGTGGAGCCATGGGTCTAGCATGGCTGTCCTGCCCCCGGCCTTCTCGTACTGGTACCAGCCTTTGCCGGTTTTCTGGCCGAAGCGACCCTGCTCACACAGGAGGTCTGGCAGGGGGCTGTAGCGCTGGCCATGCCGCTGCCGGGCCGCTGTGCCCGCAGGGAGGGATGGCCCAGTCAGGCCCTGGTCCTTCCGAGACCTCCAGCCCACATCCAGCCCGGCAAGGTCGGACATGCGGAAAGGGCCTATCTTAAACCCAAAATCTTCAAGAACCTGATCTATTGCTTCTGGTCTGCTTCCTTCCTCTAAAAGGAAGACTGCTTGTTGTACGTACGGAAACATCATGCGATTCCCAACAAACCCAAAACAATTCCCTACCACCACTCCAACTTTTTTCAGGTCTTTGGCCAGCTGCATAGCAGTGGCAATGGCGGTGGGGGACGTGTGGCAGCCATAGATGACTTCCAGCAGCCTCATCACATGGGCAGGGGAGAAGAAGTGGGTGCCAATGACCTGCTGTGGGCAGCTTGTGGCAGAAGCTATTTCATCGATGTTCAGGGCTGATGTGTTTGTACACAGCAAGGCCCCTGGCTTGCAGATCTTTGACAGCTTGTGGAATATTTCCTTCTTTAGTGCCATGTTCTCAAACACAGCCTCGATGACTAGGTCTACATCATGCAACAGATCAAAGTTCACAGTGAACTGGAGACGTTCAGGGTTGTGGAAATCCAGAGTCTGGGCACCTCCCTCCATTTTCATAGCCTCACGTTCCAATAGGAGCATCACAGCTTTTCTTCCCTTGTTCAGATACTCCAGATCCTGCTCCAGGGCTACCACAGGTATGTTGGCCTTAACCAGAGAAGTCACAATGCCTCGGCCCATTGTTCCCAGCCCTAGGGATAAAAGTGAGATAGAATCAAAGACTATGAATAGAAAATTAATTTCTTGACAGTAGCATTTCCTTTGTATCTCCAGGATAAAAAGTGGAGGCCCCTGGAAAACAAGTACTGCACACATAGAAAAGATATATTGAAGACTGAGAAAAAGGAAGGTGAATTTGCTCTTTCAGTGAGCCTAAAAGTTTGAAAAGAGGTAGCACAAAGGAAAGTTAGTACCCTCACAAGCTTACAAAATGCCGGTGGGATTCACCCAGTGTGCACAGACCGTGTGATTCATGTCTTATCTCTGCAAAGTTTTATACCTATGGAAACCAGGATCCTTGAGGAGTAAGAACCTGGGGATCAAAGAGAGAAGCTCTGAGTTATAGCTGCAACCCTGTTACCACCTTCTGCAGGCATGCTCAAAGATAGCTTCACCCTGAGGGTATCAATGTCTCACTGTTTCTGTGCCATGGTCTGTTACAGGCATTGAGCAGATACACCCCTCCAGAGATTTTGACACTGGCAAAATTCAAAGAGTTGGTTTCTGCCTCGTCCTTCCAAGATTCCTCTTTGTCTCCCTCCTTTTCTCCCTCTGCACTTCATTGCATGATCTTTGGGGCAAAAACCAATTCAGCTGCTATTTCTGTAAAGACTTGGATGCTGATCTGCTCTAAACTTTGTCTCTAACATATCATGTGTCTCTCAGTGCCAGGTCAAACGGGATGGAACTAATGCAGTGTTCCTAATCTAGATTTCAGCATCTTCTCTCTCCTTTTAAATCACACTGGCACATCAGTAGCCTTTTGCCTGCTGTTCTCTTTATATCAGGCATCTCTGCCCACCAGGAACTCTTCAAGTCCTCCAACACAGGCCATTACTAATTTCTGGAGATTCTCAAAGTCAGTCTTCCTTGTCCAATCACACAGTTAAAGCTCTTGCCCAGAATTTCTGTAACTGAGAATCCATTCACACTGTAATTCTTTTCCTCCAAGATCTGTAAATGTGCTACCCCCAGCTCACACCCCAGCAGTGTAGAGATTACTGGCATGATCTCTTGCACCAGCTCTGTCCTCTGTGACATTAAATGAAGCTGCATTTTCCTGTGACACACAACCCACACCACTGATCCTGCTCTCCCACAGTGGAGGCTTTTCCAACTAAATTAATACAAACTAGTAAGGGAAGGTCAGCACAATTTTACCAGCTTTGAAGTGCGAAGCCTCTGAATGGGAGGATTATTAATATCCTAAATAAAGCAGCAACTAGACAAAGTGTAGGTTTGTGATAACTCTGTAAAAATGATTTTTTTAATCTCAGGTTTACAAATGAAAGTCAGCTAAACAAATAAACAGAAACAAGGGGATTAAAAATTTTGTCTAAATCAGCTTTGTAAAGAAGAGCTGAAATGATGTCATCATTTAAACAAGTTCCAGCAACCAAGGTCAGACAAGGTAGGATGTTTTTCCTGCATGCTACACACTCTTGGTTTAGTTCTGCCCATCTTCAGCTTGTGTGCACACAAGACATTTCAAACATTCCCTGCCTAGCCACCAGAAGATAGTTTTTACTGGCATCACTAGCTGGCAGCCTGCTTACAAACCATTGTTATACTCCCAAGCAAGTGCTAAAGTTCCTTTCTAGGAAATTAGATTTGCTACTTCATAATCAAGTTCTGCTGAAAACTAATTTGAAAATAAATCTAGAATAACATGAATCAACTCTTAGTAATCCAGTGTCTGCTGTTTGCAGACTGAAAAATCCTGAACATGAGTAGCTCCTCCCACTCCCCTAAGCTTTTGCTGTGGGAGCAGGTACAATTAGGAACTGGTTTTCCCTGGCTTTGGTGAGCTACATGATGTGCTTTCTTCCTGTAGTGCAGGAGGGTAACTCACCCCCAAAACCCAGCCCCATCTGTCAGGCTCTCTTTAGATATCAAGCTGAAGTGTTTGTGGTTTCACATGGCGCCATCTTGAAGTCTCCTCCTTTCTTTCTGTGGTGGAAGCCTGGCGTTTCTCTCTAGAATTTCCAAGTTCTCCACACATCCTGGGTCTTATTCACTCCTGATCCTCCCAGCTTCAGTCTCGTGACTGAAATCTTAGTGGTTCTCTTGCCATATGAACACACTGCCTTTTCCTATATTGAAACCTCTCTTGTGAGCAGATGTTCCCCAAGCCTCTTTCCCAGGGAAGCTCTGCAGTGGTGCCAGGTGATTCCCCTGGTTGCTTTCATCATGAGTACTCCATGTAGGTTTTAACCATCCCATGAGAGACAGGCACACATGCTGGTAGTACTACACTTTCTAGGCCACAGGAACAGGCTTATAGATAAGATATGAGCTTGCCAAGCTTGTTTCTGACCTGGAAAAGCTGTCTCTCAACTTCCTACAGAACTCTGCAATGGCCTGTATGAAATGATGTTTAATGAAGCTGGCAGAGAGAGTAATGAAAGCCCCAAGGGATTTGTTACATTAGAGCTTGCACAGCATGATTCCCCTGGAAATATTTTCTAAAACTGGGCTATAAAACTAAGGAGAGCTTTGGCTATCTAGCAGCGAAAGAGGCATTTCTGAGGACTTCTCTTTTGCAATTTAGAAAGCCAAGTGATCTTGGGGAAGAATATGTTAGAGCAGAAAATAATGGCAGGGGATCGTTAGGCCTTACATATGTAGAAGGCTGTGGAAGGAAGAGGAAGGGAGATGTCTCATGCTGAGCTCAGATCACACAGACTGAAACATGATGAGGAACTGCTCCAGAATTTTTGCTGTATGTTCCTTTTTCTTACTCAATAGTGTTCTCCCTTCTCCCAAACCAGGAAAAACCCTATGTTCTCACTTTCCATGCAGGGGACAATTTTCATGTCTAAGGCACATCTTTCCAAAAAAGACTGAAATCTGCTTCAGGAGCAAGAACATCCTGACCAGGAGCCCAGCCATCCTGCTCCTGGTCTTTTATTGTGAAATGAAGCTTTGACATATAATTAAAACTACATTTGTACATATGTAATTTCAGGCCAAATATGGGTATGATGAATCCATTTGCTGGGCAAGCTGAGTGAATAATGATGGTTAATTATTGGTCTGTCACGTGAGGTACTTAGAATACAAAAAATAATACAAAATTAATTGAAGGACTTTAAAATACAAATTTCAAAACAAAAGAACTTGAAATATGTGCAAGGCAGGTCATGTACAGTCATACACTACAGAAATACTGATCAGTGGAAAACACTCTAAACTATAATGAATATTTGGACCTTAAAATGCCTGGCAATGGAAATAATTCTTTATAGATGGTAAAAATATGCAAGGACTGTTCTGGTTTTCCTGATAAAAACAACAATAAGCAATTGGCAGTGATGGGGTGCTGCAGGCTGGGGCTGCTGCTTTCTCTGTTTCAGGGTATCAGTTTCAAGCAGAAATAATATGATACTCCAGGCAAGCAGGGAGTTGTGGGGAGATGCAGTTGGAAGGGACAGAGAGAAAAGAACCTTCTTTCTGGATGCTTAGGAACCAGAGAAAGTAGGTGGGAGCCAAGAGTTCAGAACAACGAAAGCAAATGAAACAAAAAGTCAACATGAAAAAGTCAACATGATATTCTCAGTTGCTTCTCACCATGCAGGAATAAGAGATGGAAGCAGCAGCATAATGAAACATGGGTTTAGTGTGCGAAACAGCACAGCACTGTCTGGGGGAAAGTGGGGTCTGCATGATTTCTGAGGAGCCTAAATTGAGGCAGCCTCTTTCTCTGACTGCCCTCCTCTCTACAGCAAAAATAGAGAGACCCTAGGTCACCTAGGTAGACTCAATACTTGCATGGATGAGCAGCACTATTTTAAAAGTTGTCAGTCTCTCAAAAATCATCCCTAGGATTTTGATTTCTGGTCCTGCAAGGCTGTACTTCAGATCAAAGACATGAAGTTACTAAACACCATAGAGCATTGTACTGGCTGGAGAATGACTTTTTGTTACAGTAGCCTGAAAGAAAAAATAGAATTGTGTTGGCATGTTCTCTGCCTGTCTCTAATGGACTTACAATTTCACTTATATCAAAAGGCAAAATAGGAGGGAAACCTTCCAGAGGAAGGAAAAAAAGCACAACAAGGTGCAGAAAGAAGAGATAGAAAGCAGTGACACTTTGGTGTGGGATTCAGGGTTAAAAGGAGGTGATCAAAAACCTCCAAGATAAGAGATGTCACATGAAATGAAGTATAACATGAACAAGAGTATAAGCAAAGCAAGCCCTACTGATGGGATACAGGGGCTGTGTAATGGGAGAAGTGATTCTGCAACGGTTGGAGTCTGGGTGAGTGTCAAGGCCCTGAGTGCATTGATGGGATTAAATGTCCCTGACCAGCCACACCTGCAGCCTCCACCCACCTGCACTGCCCATTGCCTCTGAGCCCCATTTAAGCTCAGACCTGAGGCTGTAGCCCCTTCTTAAGCTTCCTTGGAGGACTTCCAATGGCTTACTGTGGCAGTGGCCACAGTTGATCCAGACCTCAGCCTGGAGACTGGCTTCCCACCTTTACCTTGGACCTGCATCATCCTGGGAACTGCTCTATCGCCTGTACTTCCAGTAGGTCCTGGCCACGATCTCTGGGCCTGCCCTGCCTGCCTTGTCCAGGTACTGTAAATTCTCATGCAGCAGTAGGTTGTGCTGCCATCCAGAGGGAGACGTGGGTGGGCAGGAACTTCAGGAACGGGAAAGTGTAAAGTCCTGTATGTTGGGAGCAACAGTCCATAGTGTGGGCTGGCTGCTGGAAAGCAGCTTCCCAGAAAAGGGTCTGGGAGTGCTGGTGGACACCAGGTTGACTCTGAGCAGCAATATGACCTTGTGGCAGAGAAGATCAATGGCATATGGAGCTATGTCAGGAGGAGTCTTGCTGGAAGCTTGAGAGAGGTGATCCTGCCCCTCTATGTGGCACTAGTAAGAGCATAGCTGGAGTGCTGGATCCACTTCTGGGCTCCCCAGTACAAGAGTGATATGGAATGATTAGAGTGAGTTCAGTGAAGGAAAAACAAGATGATTAAGGGACTGGAGTATGTTTCATGAGGAAGGGTTGAGAGAGCTGTGACTTCAGCACAGAGAAGGTTTGGAGGATCTCACCTGTGTATATATAAACACCTGAGAGGAAGGTACCTGGTAAAGGAGCTAGAGCCAGACTCAAGTAACCCCTGGTGATAAAACCAGAGGTTATGGGCACAAGCTGAAACATGGGAGTTCCATCTGAACATAAGTAAATAATTCTTTTTAGTGTGGGACTGACTGAGCACTGACACAGGTTGCCCAGAGAAGTTGTGGAGTTTTCATCCTTGGAGATGTTCAAGAGCTGTCTGGACAGGGTCCTGAGCAACTGGCTCTAGGTGACCTCGTTTGAGTAGAGATGTTGGACAAAATGACATTCTGAGGTGCCTTTGTGCCTCAAGGATTCTGTGGTTCTGCCCTCTGTTATTGCCACTGGCTCCCCATCCCTGGGGTGCAGCTGCTCCCTGCCAGCAGATAATTAACTGGATGTGTTGAACATGGCTAATACCAAGGTTGCCTGTTACCCTGGGCGTACTAAGCAGGAGCAAGGAAGAAACATCTTGGTACCTGTTCTTGGTGTCATTACTCCTGGAATGCTATTCCCACTCTGGCTATGCACGTTTTATGAAGTGTTGAAAAGTCTGGGAAAATTCAGGGTCATTAAAATGACCAGAGTGTGACAGACTGGGTTCTGCAGGAGGAGTATCAAAGCACTTAGTTTATTTGTTCTACAGAAGGAGAACTTAACTTGAGCATTGTCTGTAATCAGCTATGAAAACCCTGAAACTTGGGGGTAAGTGAGGCTGGGGCAATTTCAGACCAGAATTCAGAAATCTGCCCAGAGATGAGTGACAAATATTTAATCCAATGGAAGAGACATGCAGCCCAGCCAATTCTGTTTGGAAATAAAGTGCAGATTATGTTTCTACTTGAAACTATCAAATAGAGGTTGCATTTGTCCTCAGAATTCCCTCTAGCTCAGTTACAGCCCCAAAATAGGCAGCTCAGCTCTAACAGCCCTTCTGGCTGTTAGATTCTGTCATTCTGATTAGGTCTTTGCAAGTGTGTTGTTCTGGCATGGTTTAGCAGCACAGAGCAGAGAATGTCCCTCCTGGTCACCTGGTCATTCCCACAAACAAGCCCTCACTGCAGGACAGACCTGTCTGGGACTGACAAAAGTGTGTCCAAACTTCTGTGCTCTTCAAGTCATAGAATAAACCTGGTAATAATTAATGCCTCTTTACCTGAATGCTTTAACAGCCACAGATCCTTCTCACAGGGTTTGTGGAATGATGTTTAAAAACCCATTTCTATTAAAAATATGTCATGGCAGCTAATGAAGAGAAGTTCCAAAAAAAGAAAACCTCTGTGGCCTAAAATGAGTTGTCAGACAGCTCAAGAGCCCTGAGAAGCACGCAGAAAATAAGCAATGTTGATCTGGTAAGATTTCGTTGAAACAGAATGGATGTTTTCCAAGTGCTCCATTACTTGTCTAACCATCTTTGAGTGCTACTATCAACAGCTAGAGCTGAAAGATATTTTTTTAAATCTCAGCAGTACATTGAAGGTTTTATTTAAATTGCTCTTATAAAAAAATTAATGAAGGCATTATCTTGCTGGGCTACAAAATGGCAGGAGTGGATCCCAGTGAGATGAAATCTTCTTAAAATACAGCTGTCAAAACATTTTTGTATTAATATATCCCTGAGTGACTCTGTGCACATGCACTTGCAGTATAGAACTAGACCAGGAGGAGGAGAATTTCCTACAGACCTGCTTCTAGCACGGAGCAAAGCCAAGTCTCGGTGTTTAAAAGGGAGAAGACTTCTTAAGGGCCACACACGAAGCTGTCTCCGAAGTGAGAGAAAGCTATTCTTCCAAAGGAAGAGGAGGCATCGGGTGCTAATCTAGTGGCATGTGAGTTGCCATCTGAATTTGGAGCTTCCCGATGCAGTAACAACTTCACCAACGGGAGTGGAGTATCTGTGGGTGTGATGGGTGTGACTGCTGCGGACTCCCAGCTCAGCTGTTGGCTGTGCTCAGTCCCCACCCCGGCAGTTCCCTGCCCTTACCTATGACGGCTGCCTTGCGCACGGGCTGCGGGGCGGCGCTGCTCCAGGAGGCTCCGGTGGGAGTTGCCCACCTGTGCACGGCTCTCTCGGCGAAGAACGCGTACTGCAGCGCCTGGGCCTGCCCCGAGGTCAGCAGCACCCGGAACAGCTCCTGCTCCCTCCGCACCCCCTCGGCAAAGGGCCTCTCGGTGGCGGCTAGCACGGCCTGGAAGCACAGCTCCGGAGCCAGACACCCCCGCGCCTGTTTCTTCACCTTCACAAGAGCTTCATGCAAGAACGCTTCCATGTTGGGCAGTTTGGGAACTGGCTTCAGGCTGAGCCTGCGGGGTTCCAGGGGCTGACCTGTGGGGGAGAGAAATGGAGTTACAGAACAAAGCACCCACATCTTTTCAGATGTAGTCTTTCCAGACTTCCAGACCCTTTTCCACAGGCTGGGAAGGCAGTCTGCCTCTTCTTCTCCAACTCCCACTGCATTAGGGCTTGCATGGCACAGTGACCTGGGTGTAGAACTAAAGCATCTGACATTTCTCCTTATTTCTCTTTGCTCTGACAATTACAATTTTTCAAATCCCTTCCCAGGCTTCAAAAAAAGTAAGACTTCATTTTCAAAGAAGTAATTCTCTCCTTCCTTTTCTCAGCTTTGGAGGGCCCTGACTTTCCAGTTCTCTCCCTCTACAGTCCCAGCTGCCACATTCATAGGGATCTTCCTATAGGCTTCAGTAATAAAGCTTTCCTCCAGTATTGTTTAGTATTCAGGACCCAGCTGACACTAGCCAGAGGTGTTGCAGCCAGAGGCCTAACCCAGACATTGACAAGAGAGTAGAAAACACACCCCGAATTCTTCCCTGACCAAAGGAGCCCCTCAAGTCACTTTGGGACTAAACAAAATGAGATCTCACTCAGCATGAGTTGGGCATCAAATAAATAACAAGGGTGAGTTCATGTTTGTGTCAGCAAGGGATGAATCAAGCAGCCACACAAATACGTGAAGTTCATTACAGACAGATGTTGCTATGGTGATTACCTAGAAAGGATTTTAATTGAGAGAACTTAAATTTAAGATGCCGAAATTCTCTGTCTTCTTCATAAGCACAGACCTGGCCATACTCAGGTGTTCCTTTGCTCTTAATGGCAGCTTACTCAGTAAAGACCATGGAGGAACAAGACCAGCAATTTGGGATGTATCCCCTTGATACTGCAACATTCTCACAAAGACCCTGCTGTCATCACAGCCATATCCAGATCATTAACTGTAGCATGGCACTGCATGGATTGCTGGTGCTGTTCCCAGAGCCAGCCAGGGCTGCCACCAAAGTCAGGTGGTGGGCTGAGAAACTTCTGCTGAAGCTCTCTGGGGACAGTGTCTCATTGCTCTGGCCTCTTAGATAAGCTCTGCCAAGGGGCACATTTCCTTCTAAGGGAGCATATTGCATCTGGCTCCTCTTTCTCTTCCTGTTGTCTGAGCTAGGGAAGTGCCCATGCACCAGCAGAAGACTCAGGAAATCCTACACAGGATGATGAAGAGCAGGAGTAATGGCAGCACTGCAGGCATGGTTGCTTGAGGAACATGTCCTGACTCTAGCTCTTTCTCCAAGACTGAGCAATGCTTAGAGAAACAGAAATACAAGTTTCCAGGATGAGTTGTTATACTGATTTCTTGTAATAAAGGCCTTCAGTGCTCAGGCTTTTTAATTAAGCCTCCTAGTGAGCACAAAAAGATGAACACTCATTGTGTAAGTAGCTTCCCTTGTAATCAGAGTTTGTAAAAATTTTTTCACATTGACAGTGGATATAATTTGTATTGGCCACTATTGCAGGATTTAGTCAGGATAATGTTCCTTTATTTTGGAATATTTTTTTCCTTAAGTCTAAATTTTTAACCCAGAAATGCTCTTTATCTGCAGTTCTTTATTTAGGACTTAAATAGTAGGTTATATTCCATCACAAGAGGAAAACTCAGGCTTGTCCTAGAAAGCTGATCTGATGGCTGGAAGATTGGGCAGATCAAGGGACTTCATATGACATCCAGTGGAAAGGGCTGGTAAAAAAAGGAATATCACTGGGAGCCTTTAAGCTTGGTCTTCAGACAGCAAATAGTACTGTAAGCACAAATACTGATGGGGAGGCAGTTCCTCAGACTAAAAAGAAGTAACTCAGGGTCCTGTAATAAAACTCCTATTTTAGCTGCAAACGAAATAGGTTTTCTACAGCATCTCTGTGCAGTATCTTAGCTTCTGCAATGCTAATAAGAATAAAGGACATGTTTATGATCAGGAAAGGATTATCAGGATCCAAATCTGGGAAGAAGAAATTAGTGTGGGACAACTGCAGCTTGATTTCTGAAAGCAAAGCAGCAGGAATATGATGAACAGTGCCAGACATCAGTGCTGCAAGAAAAGCATCATCTACCCACAGGAGGTAACACAGACTCCTACTTTGTTTACCAGGTTTGTAGTCCAGGTGGCACAAAGGGCAGATCAAGTCTATAAAATTTCTATCAGCAAATGCACCATGTATGCATGCAGTAACAAATATTATGTTATTTAAAAAAAGAAATATCATGCCAGAATTGTAAGCCCTTTAGACACTACAGGATGGCATATGCAAGACACAGGACCAGCCTAATGTTCTTCCTCATGCAGGGAACTGCTTGTGAACTTTTGAGGAATAAAGCTGAGCCTGGCCTCTGCCCCTCAGGGTGCCAGAGGCAAGTCCAGGCCATGTCAGACCTTTCACAAACTCTGTTTGCGTACAAGGGACACTTGGCTAGGCCTCTGTCTAAGGAAGGTGTCAGCCAGAACCTTGAGCCATGGGGAGAGATTAAAATGTCTTGATATTGCGCATCTTGGCAGAGATGACTCACAGAAAGGCCTTGCAGCTCTAAGGGAAAGCCTTTCCTCCAGCCTCCGTTTCAAGGATGCAATTACCCACCAGCAGCATCTGTTCCGCCCCTGGCTTTGATGAGCCTCAGAAGGAATAACTGCTTCCTCCGCAGCAACTCCCAGTAGCTTACAGGCAGAAACTCGTCATCTTTCCACACAGATTAATACCTGGGGGACTTGAGCTACTACAAATTGCTCTGGTTTTCCTTGGCTCTTTGGTGCAAGGCATTGGTACTGCTCTGCTCTGAGGTCAATCAGCAGATGGGGTCAGTAAAACAAGGGGGGGTATACAGAGAGTTTCAAAGTCTGCTGCGTGGAGGCCAGGAGACAATTTCCCCTCCAGCTCAGGAAGAACAGAGCAGGCCAACAAGAAGTGGGCAGGATAAGCTGCAAGCTGCTGCCTGCCACCAGCAGTTCCAGCCATTTGTCAATTTTGAGATGCCATCAGCTGGAAAAAACCTGAAACGCAGCTTTGGATTACTGCAGTGATCATCAAGCACATTTAATGAAAGGATGTTCTTGTCCTCAAGGATTTAGCTCCTGTCTATTCCTTTTAAAAAATGCCTTTAGAAGTGATGATGTTTTCTTTAGCCTGGAGAAGCCAGTTTGCCTGGAGAGGTCAGGGAATTATTCTCACTTCCTATCTGCAATATATAAATACTGGTTTTCAATGAAAAATCAAACTCAGAATCAGTAATTGCCTCTGTGTATTCTTACACCCACTTACTGTTTCAGAGCATCTTTTGAAGGTGTTCTTCATTAGGAACAATCCATAAAAATGTATGGATGAGAATGCTCTCCCAATGTGCCATAAAAGTAGCTCTGTCAGCTGTGTATCACAACAGTAATCAAGGACCCCTGATAGAGTAAGGCAGTCATTTGAGACTGATCTCTTGCCATGAGATACTGCAGCTCCAGTGCTGAGAAAGCTTTAGAAGAAAATTATTTCTGAATTGATTCTTTGAGAGTTATCTTGCAGTACAGCCTTCCTAGGAATAGAAATTCCAGTGGTGACAAAACTAGTTATTTAGCCAGACTGCTCTGTAAGAAGTCAGCAGTTGTACCTTCATGTTTAAAAAAAACCTCATCAGAAACAAAATGCTGCATGCCACACAAAGCCAGTGGAATTTTGTGATGGCATTTTTTTTTTTTTTGTACAGTCTCTTTGGTTTTATAAAGATTATCTGAAAAACATTCACTGAAAACAGAACTCCATATGAACAAACTCCAGAAGAGCTATACAAGACCGTCATCTCTTCTGCAGGCCTGGTAGTGCTTGATGGGGAAAAATGAAAGGGCTGCCTTGCCTTTGTATGACAGGAAAATTATTAACTTTGTGCAAAGGCCAAAGCAAGGAATGACTCAAAAGAAACATACAGGCCCTGAGTACACCAATCTTTCAAATTATTAGATAACCTGCGGGTAAATGGTGCATCAAAACTTGTCATGGTCTTCTGCGGGGTCTAATGAGAAATTTTTCAAGCAGGAAAGAAAGAGATTAGCTGGCTCACCGGAGTTTTCACTTTTAAAACATGTACTGTAAATGCCAGTAAACCTTGGAAAGAGTCTGAAAGCATTTTTAAAGTCCTGTAGGAGTTGATATATAATGTGATGTGAAACACCATCAATGCCATTACTCATTTTTACGGGGTAACTCAAACCAGCAATAAACAAATTGAAAATCTAATAATGAGTAAGACTGAGACAGACTACGTGCTGGACATTCAGCCAGGATCCTTGTATGCTTATACAACCCAAAAAAAAAAAAAAAAAATTGGTAGTGACAATTTCCAAAGAAGATGAAGCTAAAGAACAGGATTTTGCCAGTAGTGGTAGTGGACATAAGCTCCAGAAAACAAGTTACCCTGAGAAATAGTGTGGTCAATGCTTCCTTCCTCAGGGTCTCCTCTAAGGCCAACCTGGCTTTCACGACTGTCAGCCACTGCACAATGTCTGTCATGGAAGAAACAAGCATGCAAATATCTCAACTTCACCCGATTGTGCATAGCATTTGTTGAAATCCAGCAATGTATCCATTATTCATTTCATGACATGCTGCTGCTGCCATCAGTACTGGCATAGATCTTGTGCAAGGCATCATTCAGAGCCCAGAGGGTACATCACAGGAAGCACTGTTTGTTGGGTTAATTTGCCTAGAAGAGTGGTAATATTTCACTGCTCTCCCAACAGATGGAGAAACAGAATTCTCATTCGAAACAGACAAACTCAGTGAACCAAAGTACCTTTGTTTTTCTTACAAGCAGCAGTGAAGTACATCACCCATCTCTTGCTAAAGAATTATATTTAGTCTGAAGACATACAGGAAAGAGAAAAGAGGACTGCTTATGTCATTGATTCTGCGCTAGAAAATTAAGCCCTAACATACTGTAGGATGAATACAGTGAGAAGGAAGGGCATCTGCTATAGAAAACCCAGACAAAGAATACCTTGGCGCCTGTCTGGTACATCTCAGGGTGTGGGGAAGTATACAAGACACTGATATTTAAGAACAGTCCATTCTTTGAAGTACCTTAAAATATGGTGCACTGTCATCTAGGACAAAGCTTAGGCTGAGCTTCTAGCATGGAGAAGGGGGCTTGTCTATAGTGAAGAGAACTGGAGTAGCAAAACCAACATCCCAGCTTGGAATAGCATTGCCTGTAAAGGCCATGTGATCAAAGCAGGAAGGGTTTTTTGCTTTCCTGCATTCATCTCATTGTGACAGAGCCCCAGAAAAAATCCAGTGGTCAGGTTCCAAAGGTACAAGGAGGTCAGTAGTGAAAAATGCCCCGTTTTCTCTCAAGGCAATGCTCCTCATGCTGCACAAGGAATGTTCCTCTTCCTAAGTTAACTCCAGTGAATTTGATTCTGTTATTTCTAAGATGGGAAAAAAAATCTCTCCCCATCCCTCCGATCTGCACAGGCCTTTTTTTTTATATGGCACCCAAAGGATTAGGGACAGAGTCACTTACAGATCATGGATCATTAAATTGAGCAGAGCATGTGCCAGCCCCTCCACTACAGGGAGAAAGTTATTTTTGCTCAGCCATTATGGATGGTGCAACCAGAATGCATGCAATGCCAGCTGGGATCCAGAACTATATATGTAAAGAACACTTGCTCCCCAAAATCTACAGAGTGCAGCATCCCAGAGGACCATGTGAGTTTGGATACACAATTAAAAAGTGGGAAGATTTGATATGTGTCTGTTCTCTGAATCTCACTTGTATTTCTGCAGCTTTCCAGCATTTGATTTTTTTCACTTCAGATAACAGGAAGCAAATTCTGCAATTAATTCTATCTTATATGGATGCCAAAACTCAAGAATGGAGCATATAAATTGGAACAAACTGGTGGGCTTTGTTCTGACTCTTTTCAGCCCTGAAACATGACCAATAATTTCCTGGCACTGCTACAATTTGTTCCTCACCAATCACTTTGTTTGCCAAACGGATTGCTGCCTCAATGGTGTTTTCTTCCACAATTTCATCAATCAAGCCCAGCTTCAGTGCTTCAGTTGCTGGAATGTGTTTTCCTGCCATAAAAAGAGAAATAAGGTGACTACAGCGGAGCCTGATGGGCAATTTTGTTCTTTCCCATCTGATCAAATGACTTGTGCAGCCAGTAATTAGCCCTTCGTGGGTGGAAGCAAGTAGAATTACAACCAAGCAGCTACACAGTTAAAAGATTCCTTCCTGGTTTTTAGACCAAGCTGGTATTGACTCGATGCCATAGTCTTCTATACAGACAGAGCACTTACCTGTAGTGATCATATCCAGAGCAGCTGGTACACCAATCAGTCTGGGGAGTCGCTGAGTGCCTTCAGCACCTGGAAGTAACCCGATGGTGACCTCTGGCAAACCCATCCAAGCCTAAAATGAAGTAAAATTAAACAAAAACATCTAATTAGAAAGAGTGGTAATTGCAAAATGGAGGAAAGACAAGCAGATGTGAGTTACATTGCTCCTCTAGGAAGCCTCAGAATTTCTACATAGAGACTTCATCCTTGCTTTTTGCTGCATAAAATATTTGAGAAAAAAACCCATTTGACCATTTCAAGGACTTCTGTATAAATGCACAAGGAAAACATGACCTTTCAGAGAATTTTTGTGCTACTACAGCACTGGGGGAGAGCTGTAGGGCCAACAGCATTCCCTAGACTGACACATGTCAATAATGCTTTCAAGTAGTTGTTACCAGTTTTTGGAGGGCACACTGTCTTAACTGTCATCTCCCTACTCTAATACTTGCAAGTTTAGTAAAGTGTTGGAAGGAATCTTAAAACCATCGTGTTTCACTGCCTGCTGTGGGCAGGGACAACTTCCACTACACCAGATTGCTCAGAGCAATCTAACCTGGCTTTGAACACCACTGAACTCTTCCCTAATCTTCCTTCAAATGTCTCTTGGTGCATTTGACATCTGGTAGGGTCACAGCAGATAAGCCAGGGGCAGCAGGAAGTGTGTGGGAGTCTTCTCTTTAAAAATGTATCTAGATTTTGTTGCCTTTAAAAAATAGTTTGCACATTTTCTATTGAGATTTTAAGAGATTTTGAGTTACTTTAAGACCATTACTTATTGTTCCAGTAGTCATGGCACTTCATGATGTGGTTTAGTGGGCATGGTGGTAATTGGTCAAAGGTTGGATTTTGTGATCTTGGAGATCTTTTCCAAACTTAATGATTCTGTGATTCCACAGCCTTCACCTTAGGTGGCACAGAGCATGATGTGGAATACCTCTTTATGTTGTTACAGCAACCCACACTGCCACAGAGAAAGTGACTCACTGCAGAAGTGAGGGGATTGCCCTGTCAGTGAGGGTTCTGTACAAGGAGAGAGGTACTGCTCGAGGTAGTTCAGTATTCCTGAACCTTGAAGGAAGGGATTGAAGAAAAAAGTCCAGATAATTGCTGAAGACTCTTAAAGCTGTCTTTTGGTCGAAGTGCTCCTTGGGGACCCAGAGCTCATGAGGAATCTAACCATAAATGCTCCATGCTAGCTGAGTTTCAACTACCTATAGAAACTAGGCCATGAGCAGAAAGAACTGCAAAATTCACAGGGCTGCGGAAAAAAATAAATAAGAGAAAGTCACGCTGCATGAGTCAGTAAGATACAGCTGTCTGCATCAGAATATAGATAATGAGACCTAGGGCAAATTAACATTTGGTTACTGAAGTTTCTACGCAGCCATCTTATCCTACTAGTTACAAATCAGCTTTATATTTAGAAATGACTTGAAATTAGTTAGTTAGTTAGTAAGACTGAGGAAAGACGTCAAGGGTGGTAGTGTAGGTGAAGAATGTCTGAGCACACAGACTTGTGTCCTGTAGCTATAAAGCCACTCTCGTCTGGGCAGAGGGTCCCAGGAAAGGCACCCTCTGCTCGTTCCATCTGTACCTGGCTCCCGATGCCTTCAGCAGCCCCTCTGGCCCGCAGGGTGTATTACCTTCATGTGTGCAATGCGGTAGTGACAGCCCAGCGCCACCTCCAGGCCTCCTCCCAAAGCGACGCCCTCGATGGCTGCCACCACCGGCTTCTGGCTGCTTTCGATGAGAGACACGATGGGGCCCAGGGCAACTCCATGTCTCTTCGGAGAGGAAAATCCTCGGATGTCAGCTCCTGAGGCAGCACCAAGAGATTAGGAGGAATTAGTGGGCAATGCGGTGACCGGAACAGTCCTTCCCTCTGTGGCACTGGACACAGCTGCTCACAGATGCCCAAGTCGTTGCAGAGTATGCTGCTGGCAGGAGAGTGGTTAACAGGAATCAACCCCTTTTGGGACCACCTTCAAGGAACCCTGGATCCTTGATCCTCTTCACAGAGCTCCGAGAAAGGCTGAGTACAAAAATACAGAGTAATTGTAAGGATCGTGCAGTCGCTGCAGAAATTTGCAAACATTCTTGGTGTAATATTGAGTCTGGAATAGATAAGTGCAAGTTACTACTAACAAGCATTGTAGAACTCCACAGAAATTCCCTAGCTTTTCAGGCTTCTTCAACAGGAGAAGATCTCTTACTCACCACTGCCTCACCCCAGGTATATTCCATTCGCATCCAGAGATTTTACATAAACAACGCTATGGAGACTGAGGAAGCACCAGGATGTTATGGAGTTGAGCAGCTGTCCCTCATTTCACTATGAACAGACCAGCTTATTTCTGGCCTATTTCAAGGTCCAGCTTGTCATGTGCACCATGTCAATTGTGGCACAGCAAAATAGACAAAGCACCCTGTCTTGTGGCCATTTCCAGCCAAACCAGGACTTTTGTCAGCAGTGTTATGAGGCAGAGAATCTTCAGATATGATGGGTGGAGAATTTTTCACCTTTTGCTCAGCCTGTGTTTGATGTCTTACCTGCACTGAATTTCCCATTTTCACCACAAATCATAACAGCTTTCACCGAGGGATCTGCATCTGCTCTCTTCAGCCCATCCTTTAAAGCCTGGAGAACTGCCAGACTGAAATAGAATCAGTGAGTAAGCATCAGCTACATCCCCATTCCAAGAGGTCTGTGTTATGAACACTGAGCAGCCCAGTGAAAATGAGCACCATGTCCAACAGGCTGTCCCCATGCCAGGCTGCTGCCACAGCCTCTCCAGGTGAATCCTGTTCTTAGTCTCCCTCTTACTCCAAGGAGAAGCACCCAAACCCAACAGGCTGACTGCTGACCAGTCACTGCCTGGAGAGTCCTCTTCAGGCTATGACACTGCTGTTTCCACAGCAAGCAGCACAGGGAAATGTTCTTTTGAAGATGTCTTTATGAATTAATCATTCTGATTTTCAAGAAAACAGTTTAGCATAATTTAAAAGTAATGAATGCTACACCACTGACAGTCTAAGAACTTTTTGAAAGGAGCTCTAGGGATAAAAATGTTATCTTTCAAACACCTGACTAAGGCTCTGCTGATGTTAATAATGCTTCCACCTTGTGAAGATCTGCACATAGGTCCAGACTTAACCTGGTGTGGGATCCTGTCAAGAGAATTTGGGCATGAAACACGACACAGAACATGTTTTTTGACTCATCTGAACAGGTAGTTTTGCAGTAAATGTGGCCAGAAAAGAATTAATGAAGAATTTCAAAATGGATCTGTAGAAGTATAAATAATGTTTTTTCAAATCAGATATTTAAAATGTCTCACCCAACTCTATGTTCGCTTTGCATTTTTCTCTTAAAAGCTAATTCATGTGTTTGTATGGATGGACTTGGAGAACCTAGTCTGTTTTAGAAGGTGGTAACAATAGTGATAGTAGGTAAAAATAGAAGCCTTAACACTTTAGTAATAGAAATATTAATACAAATTTTATGTATATATAATTTAGATACCAAAATGTACTGATATACACAAATACTGATACAGTTTGTGAGAGACCATTCTGTGTGCATGTGTAGAGACGCCTCTGATTCAGAAAATCTGAGCCACAAGCAGTTGGAGGAATATCCAAGAAGTATCATCCACACATGCCCAGTCCTTTATAAAACCAGCTTTCCTTCCTAGACCTTCTCCAAACCCTGAGCCCAGCTCCACGTGTAAGCTCGGTGCTAAGGAAAAGGGAGCAGAGCTCTGCTGATGCCCAGTGGAGAGGAGCAATGTTAATTACATAGAACTAATAGAAAGGCCTGAGGCACACTCAGCTTGTGCATGTTGCTCTATGTATCAGAGGGCATTTTATGGAAAAAGAAAGCTTGTCGTGAAGTAGATGGAAAACACTTCATTGTACTCTTGTGTGCAGACATTTTTTCAGAGCAATGCTTGCAGAATTCACATGGGAATCCATAGTCTGCAAAGGGAAACCTGGGAGCCCAAGGAGCTCCTTGTAAGCCAGCTGTGTGAAGGAATCCCAGCCAACCTCTGCGTATTCCTCCTTCAAAATCAAAAATTAAAGACAAACCATTAGCAAAGTCTATCAGTTGGGGCTCTAGGCTGAGGAGGGCTGTCTAGGAGGGTCTACAGGACCATCTGCTGCCTGTATAAGGCTGTGCTACATAGAAGGGTCAGTGGAAGCCCTGAGACCTGACAACCAGAGACTGGCACAAGTGTTATTTTTGGACAGAGAACAGCCAGTTATGTACCAATCCAGACATCATGGAGTTTGTCGATGTGAATTCCTTTCATTTAAAAAAAAAGTAATATAAGCGAATCCTGAAAAATTACTTAGTCACATTTAAAGAAGAGAGACTCTAAGCCAACAGTGGAAAATGTTGTCTATGGAAAACATGCAGGTCTGGTCCTTTCCCTTTGTACTTTCCCCAGCTTCTAATAAACTTTAGAAACCTGAAAATCCCAAACCTGAACAACACAATCCAGGCTCTCCCATTGTCACAGGTTCCTTTTCCTTTGGATAGCTTCCTGCAGTGATTTTCTTTGAACTGACTGCTGGGTATTACATAATCCCATTACTTGAAATTGAGGACTTGTGTGCTGGACTTACCTGCTCTGCTCTTCCTTGCTTCAGTGTCAGATCCAGCTGTGTAGTAGCTACTGTCACACATTGTTGTGTGACAAGTTGCTAATACAGCTTGAATAGCCCTGCACATAAATTAAGGCCAGAGCCAGAATGGCATCTTTTGGGTGGAATTTTTGGATAGTTGTTTTAGGGAGCAGATGCTTATTCATCCCAGAATTTTCTCTCTGCATTGCATCCTGATGAGGTACTGATCCATGGGTAATCACATTCTCCCCTTATTGCTACCTGTCTGAATCTGCAGCTTCTCTCATCTCCTTTACGTTTTCTGATTTTTATGGTGATCAGGGTGAGAAGGACAATCCTGGCAACCAGAGAGAGCCTTTCCCAATCAAACCTGTTATGCTGTCACACTTCAGAGAATCCCACACATAAGCTCCCCTATCTTCCCTGGAGCTTTTCTGTCCTTGTCAGCTCAAAAGTTGAAATACTTGTTAAAGTCCTTTTAATTCCCAGTGCCAGCAGCCTGCCTCTGCTGAGAAGGGGTAGTCAGTCCTTCCTTTCATGAGTCTTGTCTTTCTGTTCCCCCAAACTCCTAGTTCTTTGCATATCTAAATCCCTTCTCTCAATGCCATGGTCTCAGAAATGCAGATCTCTGAATACTAAACTTCTGCAAACCAGGAAAAAACCCTCTATACAAATCAAATTTGGCACATGCCACCTCTGCTGGTGGAGAGAGCCATTAGCTTAAAGGGGAGCCTGTGTGGGAACCAAATTTGCTGCCGGACTCTTAAGTCAACACACATTCCTCAGGAAAGCACTGCCCCATAGGTACTTGTGCAGCAGAGGATGGTGTCAGACAGGAAAAATCAAATTTCTGCCCACCAGTGGCTTCTAAAGTGCTAATGTCCAGTGTGATGGCCCAGGAGGGGAGAAATGGATAATGGAGAGAGGAAGGGGAGGCTGGAGCACAGCAGCAAAAATTCACCAGTCTTAAAAGGCATTTGTGCCTGCTGTGAAATGAAATTTTCAGGATTGCAGGACATGGCTCCTGTCTGTAACTTTCACTGCCTGCTGTCACCTGTGCAGCCAAACATTTCCAAGAGCACTAACAAACCTGCTCCCTGTGGTCCAGTAAGAAATGTGCAGAAGCAGGAGGAGCACCCAGGGATCAGAGTGTGCTCTACCTTCCCTAGCTGCAGTCAGATCTCAGCTAACACCTACCCGATGGCAAGTGTGTGACAACCTATGGATCTCTTTAAAAACGGGTATTACCCTGACGTTCCACCAAAGACCACAGACATGTCTCAAGTTGTAGTTTAACGGGCCTGAAGTCTGCCAGGGTCTTCCTTCTTCCCTGTGGGGCTGAGGGACAGGACCACAGCCACACTATTTACCATCCTTGGTGTATCAGAACTGCACCTTGCTGTGAGGGCACTGCAGGGCTGGGAGGAAAGGGCAGAGGTCTGTCCTGAAGAAGTTGTTGTCCTGTTGCCCTTTAAAGGCAGAGATGACTTGGGTTTTCTCCAGGACTTCTCAAAAGCGGGGAGTTAAGGGTCCTTAAGCACATATCTGTTACTGTTGATGGTTGGACTCAGTGATTCTATGATTCTTTAGGTTCACATTTTGTATTTTTCATGGTAAGGATTGAAAGTTTATTGTGAGTCTGGAAGTTTTCTTAGACTGGTCTCAGACACAGGAGGTCCAAGGGATGTCTTACACAGTGCAGTTCTGAACATGTCTGGTTCATCTAAACTCATCAAGTCACTCCAAGTTTCTTATGGTAATTACCTGAGCATGTGGAAATGTTCTTATTGCGCTTCTAAACAAGTTGCAACAGAAGAGTGAGTACTGCCAGCTACAATGTAGCTTTGTTACAGAAGAGCAGTAGATTTCATCCCTTCTTCATGCCCTTCCTTGTCTCTATGAGCTTCTTTTTAACAAACTTACTCATTTTTAAGTCAAGCACAGCTGCAGTGGGGTTTTTTTGGCTTGTGAATACAGACTGAATAAACACTGTGCTCACTGTTACTGAACAACTACAGCTGCTTAGAAAGGGTTTATGTGCTACTCAGAACTAAAGGAACTAAAACACACACCTAATGTAAAGCCAAAAGCACGTAAGTCCTTTTCAAGACACATGAAAAACTAAAATTTCAGAGGCTCCTACAAATTGGTGTTTGACTTTGTTTTTCACTGGCTCGTGTTTGAGATTGCACTGGGCCTTTCTTGACCAAGATCAGTATTTAGAGGTAAATTCCTTAATCGTTTTCAAAGGGCAAATGAACTGCTTTCTGATAGCTTTCTGATAGCCCTGGCTGGCTTTAATCCTGGTGCCAGCTCCGCTTGCTGAACCACACCTGATATCCACAGAGCCCTTTGCCCTCTCCCCCGCGCTCACTTGGACAGCGCAGGGGTTTGCCAGGGGAGTACTGAGCAATGTGTGCGGCAGGCAATCAAACCAGGAAATTTGAGGATTGACTTGTATCAAACAGCGCTGAAGGCGCTCCAGGCTGAGCTACAGCTGCCGTGCTATGTCTTGCTGAAGCAGTGTCTTGACGTTTAAAGACTGGAAGGTGATGAGAAATAGGCAAAGTTTTTAAACATGCTGCAGGGGAAATGACAGAAAGTATGGTTTGCTGAGCCTGGCACCTCTCCTGTGAAACCCTCAGCTAGAAATTATAGGAGCAGAAGTTATGGCCGAGTGCAGCAAGTTGTTTGCAAGGCGAGATCCAAGCTACCTCTGAAGGAGCCGTCCGGGCCTCTGCGAGTACCGAGCGATGTAGAAGTCCCGGCTGAGGCTCTCTGGGGCCACCGCCCCCGACCCCCGGGACTGGGCGGAGCCTCACTCGGGCACGGAGAGAGGGAATGAGGTGAAAAGGAGGAAATCGGAGAATCCCCCACCCGCTCACAAGGGGGCCCCCAGTCCCGGCCCGGCTCTCCCACGGACTGCCGGCGGTACCTGAGCGCGTTGACCGGCGGGTTGTGGAGCCGGATGACGGCCACGGCCGAGCCTCTCGCGTACTGCGCCATGCCGAGCGCTCCCGCTGTGTCCCAGTGTCCCCGCCGTCCCCGGGCCAGCCCCCGCCGCGCCCCGCCCGCAGCCCGCCCTCACCGCCCGGTCACCGCGGGGTTAGCCCCGGCCCCCGGCCTGCAGAGAGCTGCCTCAGATGGGGTTGCAAAATGAGGAATATGGACATTTTCCTGAAGAAAGGATGCTCATTAATGTTTGATCTTTGTAACTTTCAAACCTAATCAACAAGAAACGAGATTTAACCCGTGAAACAGCATCTCACAAGCTCTAAGTGATGTCCAGTTGTTGAAAAGAGAAATTACTTGTTGGTAGAATTGCCTTGTTAAGTTTTAGGTCTCCACATGTTTCAATGATCTCAGTCCTAATGGGGGGAGGGTGACAGTGCTTGGGAAGAAGGATGTGCCACTGATAGTGGGCACAGAGAATGCAGAATTTAGAGGCCACAAGGACATTTGGCAGAACTTCCAAAATAAGAAAGAAACTAATAAAACCAATCCAGCAACTGTGCTGAAATCAGCCCCGACTGGGTAAAAGGTAATTCTGGCAGGGGCAGATCATGACCAATGACTCATGGACCACTGACCCAAGAAACCACTGACCCAAAAGAAGAGAAAGACTGAGCATGTAGGCTGATGAGCATGAGAAATGAGAGAAACATTAATCAGTAGAAGATAGAATAAATACTAACTAATAAGAGAACGATGTAACTTGCATCCAATGAACATCAATACCTTCATTTGCTAAAATGTATAAATAGTGAAAAGCTTTGATAGTCGATGTGCTGCTGGCTTTGTGGATTTGCCACCCAGCCCCCTTTCTGTGCAGAAATGAAAATAAATCAAATATCTTGACTCAGTGTTGGATTGGCATCTTGTACACTGGGTGAAAGAACCTACTCAGGGACAACACTGGGGTTTAATGTGTGCTCCCAGTAAAGTTCTGTCCCCCTGCATCACTTCACACCAGCCCCTCAGCTCAGTGTAGTAATGTCACTGTAAAAAGAGCTGAGAGGTGGGGGGGAAACATAGTTTCTAATGTTACAAGATGTATCTGTTGCTCCAAAATGTTATTTAAGGGACAAAGAAGATTCTTATCTATATATTATTATATTCTTATTTATATCTCTATAATCTCCCCTTTATGTCTCTTGGCCTTTAAAAGTTAGTCCCTGGCCAGAAGGGCTACAGCTCCTTCCCTGGTCTGGAACTAGTGCAGACAATTTTAGAAATTGATTTACATGTTCAGAAAGGTTCTTCACTCAAAACAATCTTTATTGCTGGTTTTATATAACCTTTATTAAGCTGTTGTGGTGGATCACTACAGCTCTTCTGGCATTTATTATCTAATGTTACAAAACCCCCCAAACTTGTGATAATACTCTGCCATTTGCTTGTAAAACAGCATGTTCTGGGAGTTTATAAAAATGGTGTAAATGATGCCTTGGACGGCTAGCTGGTCTGTTGTATTTTTATTAACCAGAATGAAACCAAAGATCACTCTAAGTTGTACTTTGTGTTTATAATTTACAGGTCTGATCTACTTGTCCTTTAATAACACAACTGCTGTGGTTGTGATAAAACAGACCCCTTCTGAGCCTGAATAAACACAGAAGAAAGCAATGCTCAGGAAAAGAGAGCTCATAGGAAAAAAAAAAAGAAGAAAGTTCTACATTGTCATGGAAAAGCTCCAGTAATGTTTAAGGTGGTAGGCCTTATGCTTGTCTTTTTTTTCCCTTTTTCCTTCAAGATGAACGGAATTTGGTAGTGAAAAGAAGAAATGCCTTTCAGTATATATAGAAGAGAATTTAAGTCTTAGAAGTTGTGCAACGACCAAGTGCAAAGGCCTGAGCTTAAATCCAGCTCCCAAACCAATGGAGAAAGATAAGTGCGTGGCACAGGCCCCAGTTATCCTTCTGGCTGTGTTTTCCTCTCCCAGTGTTGCTGTTTTCACAGCAATCAGACCCAAGGCTGTGCAGCTCTCCTGCATCTGAGCTGATCTTGAGTATGGGAGGGGTGCAGGTTGCAGAGCCTGTCAGTGCACTTCACCTTGGCAAAATGTTATCAGGATGGTCCAGTTTGCTCCTGTAGCTGTTGTGTGTTTCCCCAAGAGCTTGTGCAGGTCTCTGTCAGCCCTGCTCTTGTAAAGCTGTGCAGGGGCTGCCTGGCAGTTTGTGCTTTGCTGGAAAGCAGTTGTGGGCTATGGAACCACAGGACAAGGTGGCAGCTATCTCTAGTCCTAGGCCTGCCAAAAGAAAAGAGATCTCACTATTCCAGATCCCTCTATTATTGGTCTTTTGAGCACACATTAGAGGATAATGCTCAGAAAATACACCTGGCACCCAGCTCTGGGAAAAGGCTTCTAGGACAGGAATGGCAAATCCTTTGAAGTGGGAATGAGGGTATTCACCAAAGAACAGATTTTAATGGATGTGAATGTTGTGCTTCGTCTTCTGAAGCCCTCAGAAAGTGCCATAGCAGAAGAAAAAGATTCCTGCTTCTTTCTGAGCTGGAGAAACACAAATGTGTCAAGTCTCCTACAGCCCTGTGGGATCATCAGCCTGTTCAGGAAGTGCTGAATGATAAAAACAAGTGCTTTACTTATAGGAGCCTCAGCTTAATTTTTATTCTATATCAGTGCTGCAAGGTACTCCAGAAGAAGCATCTTGATTTGCTCTAACCTTATTCACACAGAACAAAAAAATCCTAGAAAATGCTTTGTTGACAGCTGGACAAACCCTGTCCATTTCTGCGCCCAGGGACACTGGAAAAGGTGAGTGTGCAGTGATGTCCCAGGTGGGGAGTAGAGTATTTCTGTGGGAACAAACTCTGAGGAACATGGAAGGTCCTATCTACTGTATTGTGCAATATGAGTGGAGATTTGTGGTAAAAGCCACGGCCACAGTGCTGAGAGGGGCAGGAACACTGAAAACTTACTGGTTGTTGTCATCAGCTGGTCTAAACTTCAGGTCTCAATCACACTTTGCTGTTGAAATGACAGCTTGGAGGGCCAGCTAAATCCAACAACAACAGTTTTCTGCTTTCCTTTTTACAGTTATGGTTTTTATTTTTTTTTTCCTTAAAAAATTATCTGTTATAAAAAGAGCTGTTGAACTCCTCACCTTTGTAATCTTTGTCTGCCCCCTTCATGTATGGTAAAAGCCAATGCTGATAAACATTTGATCACAGAATAGTTTTCAAAGTCTCCTTTGGTTATTACACCCTTAGGAGGCATCCTCTGATAACTTTAAGTTCCTTTTCCAAACTGTCTCCAAAACCCAGCCTCCCAGAGCCTCAGTGAGCTGGAGTTCAGTGCCTCAGGGCTCTCACAAAGGCACAGCTGGAGCAATCGTGGTAACTACATCTACACAACAAGGCACATTGTGGGCCACGGAATATCCTCCTATTCCAGAGTTTAAATTTCTGCTGAAGAGACACAGCTTCTTTCAGCCATGAAGGTGGTTTCAGCTTGATGTGATAAAGACACATTTAAAAATGTTTTGTCCTCTCTGGGTATCCTTTGAGGAGTTTTTTTCTGTAGCAAAAAAGGGTTTAAAATGTCTTGGAATCTTTTCTTCCTGTTTTGTCTAGTAAAGTAAGGCTGGGCATAATTAAATGCATAGTTAACTTTGCCCCTGTTAATACGTTTCATAACTTAAAACTTAATATGCATGTGGAGAACAGTTGTATATCCAACTCTGCACTCCCCCTTAGAAACAGACAATTTTGTTTAAAATGTGTGTATGCAGGTGTGGAGAGTAGCGACACAGCCCTGTGAACACGACAGCTCACATGGAATGGAATCACAGACTGGTTTGGGTCAAAAGGGACCTCAGAGCTTATCTCATTCCATGCCCTGCCATGGGCAGGGATACTTTCCACTAGACCAGGTTGCTCCAAGCCCTGGCCTTGAAGGACTCTGCTCCTTGGCTTCTTGAAATCCAGGATTACCCCTCTAAAATTCCCCACTGCATGAAGCCTGGTGTGTATTTACATATATTTTAGCATCCAGCCCTGCAAACACAAAGCCATGGACAGCTTTGCACACATAAACCTGGTCTGACAGATGTTAGCAATGTACAAACTCACAGCATTTCCCACCGAGTGGGTTGACTGTTCAGCATTTATCTCACTCTGTACCACACTGGGCATTTAAGATTTACATTGTCTTAAACAAAAATTGCCATTTCAAAGTTAGGACCTTGATTTCTCCCTGCCAGAACAGATTTGGATATTTTTAATAATAGAAGCCTACTTCATGACTTTTGAGCTCTGATATTTGTGTGGTTTCAAAGCAACACCTCCTGGCAAGCCGTGGTATTGCTTGTGCAGGGAGAGACCTTCCTTGTGGGATGATACATTACAAACCAGGAATGCTGTGGAGTGATAGAATCACAGGATGGTTTGAGCTGGAAGGGGCCTTGAAGCCCATCTCATTCCAACCTCCTGCCATGGGCAGGGCCACCTTCCACTATCCCAGGTTGCTCCAAGCCCCATCCAATCTGGCCTTGGACATTTCCAGGGATGAGGCAGGTACAGCTTCTCTGAGAAACTGTTCCCAGACAATCAGTGACGGGCAGCAAAAACCTTTCCTTGCTTAGTGTGCAAATCAGTGTGTGATGGACTTGACTGTTCCAACTTCCAATAGAGGAGAAATCAAAGTTGGGAGCGTAGTCCAGAATTCTTTAAAATGGGAGCATGCATAAGCACTTAATGCAGTCTGACAGGTATTGCTGTGCTTTTCCTTTGTGTGTGTGTTTGTATAACAGGTGCTGGTTGACAATGAATAATGTCACCACAAAGCCACGCAGGACTTTATCCATAAAAGAGCAAAGCCAGCAAAGGATGCTTGCTGTCATCCCCATAAATAGTGAATGGATTTTAGTGTTCATCTTTGCCCTCTTAATTTGCTCTCTTTTCCCTATTCCACCATAAAAATGACTATAGAAGCAGAAAATAGAAGCATGAAGGGAAATTCAGAGCAGTGTCAGAAAAATTCCTTAGTGCTCCAAGGATCCCATACCCTGAGCGCTAAATCAACGTGGGTGTCCTTAGGAGCAAATAAAAATACTACAGAAGACTTGGGAACACCACAGGACAAAGAACAAGGTGGCAGTGCCCTCACTCACAGCATTACATGTGGTTCAAGGCGCTCTTGTGCTGCACTGGCATCCCGTGGAACTATCCAACACCCTGGAACAATGCGAGGAGTTGGACGGAAGAACAGTAGGTGATGGCTACAGAAGGCTGTGACGTAAATGTTCATATGCTCATAATAAAAGCGACACAAGTCGTTGTAGAGAGATATTTCTTGAAGGAGACAGTAACATTGTCAATGCAGCTGATAAAAAGATACATTGTAATCAATACTTTTTCTGTTCTCCATTCCAGATTCGTTGATGTAGCACTAAAGAAACTCTTTTGTGTCCAGCAGTAAACTACAGAGTTAAAAGCGTCTGTCAAAGATTGGCACCTTAATACCTAGTTTGGCCACGCCAGGCTGTAATCTGGTGTTGAGAGAACTGGCCGGTAATATTAGAATGCTGCGGCTGCTGTCACCAAGTACTCGAAAACAGTAAACCTCAGATACCAAGTCATGGTTTGGGCGCCCTTACCGCACTCAACTATGAGTCCGGCTCTCGTCTGCCTGCGCCGGCCCACGCAGGTGATGCTGTCCCGATTCTCGGCAGCCCTGCCCGACCCAGGGCTCTTCGGGAGCACCTCAGGACGGCCCCCGAAGTGCCCTCACGGCCCCGGCCCGAGGTGCTCCGGGTGCAGCCGTA
>WEKY01052735.1:784411-813879 GCA_013390045.1 Picathartes gymnocephalus | reverse complement strand
GGGGAGCTGCGGGAGCGGGCTGCGCAGGTAACGGGGGGCTCATGGGCGCGGGCTGTGCAGGGAGCGCGATGCTGAGGGAGCGCGGTGTCCGAGTGAGGGAGCGCTGAAGGAATCATGTGCCCCAGGAACGCGGTGCTCGGAGGTGCGGGGTGCTCAAGGAGCGCGGTGCCCGGGTGACGGGAATGCGGTATGCAGGTAACGGGAGTGCTCAGGGATACAGGATGCTCGGGGAATGGGGTGCTGAGGGACACGGCATACACGGGGAATGGAGTGCCCGGCTTTCGTGATGCTCATGAAACTCCGCTCCTGTTTGCAGGCGCGGAGCTCTCACGCTTATATGTTTGATATGAAAAAGGGACTTTTTCCAATTTAAGAGAGCGGTCAGGGGTGCATTCGTGGCCCCGGCCGCCGCCGAGGTGCCGTCAGTGCCTGTTGTGAGGCAGGTGAGCAGTCCCAGGGTATTATCGCTGCTTTCCGGGCAGCAGGAAGCGTTTCAGTCAAGTCTCCAGACAACCTGGAGCAAATCCCGCCGAAACTCAGCCTGTGGTGTCTGTCCTAATCCTGACTGGGGGCTATTGACAACAACAAAGACCAGCACAGGCTCCAGTGGTTTTGCGCCCTTTCCAGTAAAAAAATTAAGTGTAGAAATTTTGATCCTTCTCTGACCTGGCAGAAAGTTAGGAGAATGGATGGGATAAATTTAGTGGATGCTTCACTTGGGCTATGTGGCTTAGCCCAGAGAAGTGCAGCTCTTAAGTTAGTGAGGGAAGGCAGGAACTGTAGTGCCAGAGCAAGGGGAATACCTTCCCAGTGCCAAAGGGCAAGGTTAGATGGGATGTTGGGAAGGAATTCCGCCCTGTGAGGGTGGTGAGGCCCTGGCACAGGTTGCCCAGAGAAGCTGTGGCTGCTCCATCCCTGGAAGTGTCCAAGGCCAGCTTGGACATGGCTTGGAGCAACCTGGGGTAGTGGAATGTGTCCCTGCCCCAGGGGCTGGAATGAGGTGAACTTTAAAATCCCTTCTAATCCAAACCATTCCTCTTTTCTTCTTCTAGGGAAGGGCACTTTTTGGGCACAATCTCGTACTGTGCCTCATTTTTGCTAAATGGATGGTGATTGGGTGTAAGTAACACTTGCAGGTGTAGTGCAATTAAAATAAAACGTCTAGAGAAAACAGAGAGGAACCTGCCTCCTCTCTCACTTGAGCTCTGTGGGAATTTTGCTGCTGGAAAGTGCTGAGACCTTGCTGTGACTTCACTTGTAGTTGTTCTTTTAACCTGTAGTTTTAGTGCTTCAGAGGTAGGTCTTAGTATACTGATCTCATTTTCAAAGCACAGCAGAAAAACAAAGGTAAATACTTTCTGCATTCATTCCAAGATGTAATGGAGTCATGATCTGCTTGCTCCAAGGGGGCATTTGAGCTGTGAAAGCTTCCATTTTTGTGGTAACTGTATGGATTGGGAAGCATGGAATTTCAGGAGCAGGTTTGATATTCTATTACTGCTGGAAAGGGGAGCCCTGTGCACCTCTTTTCCATCCCTCTGCTTGTCTTTTCCTTGCTCCTCAAGTGCTGGTGTAAATGGTGGTGTGGTGGGCTGGATTCACGTGCCAAACCCACCAGAAATTAGCACCATATGGAAATTGAATCCATGGAGCTGTGTGTCTGTGCATCCAACAGGAAGAGGCAGGCCTGCCCATTAGGCAGTGACAAGGATCAAAATCAGTTAAGCTGCTCCTGAAAGTGCTCCCTGAGGCTTCACTTTGCTGGACAGTCCTGGTATTTGTGGTTTGGCTTTTTGGTGGTGTTTGTTGTTTCGTTTTGGATTTTTTTGGGATGAAAGCTGTGCACTACTCCTTATTTCCTAATATCCTCAGCCTCTTCTTTCCACTCTTTTCCCAGCAGAAATATTTTTGTTTCCTTTTGGGTGCTGACCAAACTGGTACCTGTGAAAGGTTAGAAATGTAGAACTGGGGCATTTTTAGCATGCTGTCTGTGGTGATTTTTACCCATAACTCCACAGAAATTATTGCTACAACAGATATTCTTGTTTAGAGAACGAAACCAGTTTTTGCTAAATGTAAAGATGGGAGTGCTAACAACAAATAAAGAAATTACAGAGAACAGGTGGATAAAGAATTGAAACAGATGTAGGAAAGAAGGAATTACTCTCAGTTGCTCACTTTTGGCCTGAATTCTATTTTAACAGCTGTTTCTCACAGCAGAAAACTCTCTGTCCAAAAAGATAAAAGGTGAGACTATTGGCAAAAATTTATATCAGGTGCATGCAGCGAATTTGTTTTTAAATATAAACAGTTTTCTTATCCTCACTAAGGCTAGGAACAATTAACCTGGAAAAAAATCACTTTTGTTTATTGTGTTATTTTAAAGTCTGTGTTGGTACAGCAGTTCATACTTTGGTAATTAGTGGAGAATAAATGCTTCTCCTTGTAATGTGCAAGACTTTTATATAGCCTTTGTGACATAGATTAATGGCTTAATTGCAGTGTTAAAGTACTACTTCTGGGACATATGCTGAATTTCCAGACCTTGGTGTGGCTTGTTTTTAAATGCTTGGTTTTAAATGTGTGGCTCTTGCCCCTGCCCTGAACCTGCTCTGCAGTGTACACATCCCATTGTTTAGATCTCCTTTCCTGGAAGCATTTTCCTTTAGTTCCCTTATTAGAATTACTTACGTTGGCTCTAACTGCTGTCCCCGTAGAATTTTTCTTCACAACTTCTCATGAAGATAACTTGCCTGTTATTATTTTTTTTTTGTTAGAAATGGCAGCATAAGCTTTAGTAAGTGGCTATATCCAGTATTCCAGGTGGGTCTCAGCAGTGCAAAGCTCAAGTTAAATATTGACTTGTGTAGGACTTTGGTCTTGGGTAATCCCTGCTGAAGCTGCAGCCCAGAGAAAGGTGTTGTGGCAAAGATAATCATTTTAAACCACCCCCTGCCAAACTGAAGCCAATCTAGCTGTGGGGAAGGGTCCCAGAGGAGGCTCAGAAACCCCCCATAGTGTCCCCATGCCCAGGGCTGGGAGTCTGCATAATGAGGTGACAACCACGTCTGTACCTGGCGGTGGTGACAGCCCCAGTCTGTCTCTCTGTAGTGAAATGACTGAATTTGGGGACTCCCTGGTGGTGCCATGTTTGGTGGTCCGTTGTAATCTTGCTCTTATTTGTATTTAACTGTCCCTTGAGCTGGAAGGAATTGTGTGTGCCAGGAGCCCAGCTGGCAGGAGGTCTCTGCTCTGGGACCATGGCTCCTACTACAGAAGGCTCTTTGTGCTTTGTAGACATGTGATTCCTAGAAAAAAACCAAACATTTCTCATTCTTTCAGAGATTTGCTCTCAGATATGAACTAAGGAATAACTGTTTCAGCACTTTCAGCCTGCTCCATCCCTCTTTCCTTGTGTTGTGGGCTTTTTTACAAAAGTCTAAAATCTGCTTACTAAACTTCATTGGAAATAGAATTTCTCTGGGACTGACAAGATAAATTTTGTTCTTGGTGATGTGGCGTGTATCGTTCTTGACTGCTTTGCTGTGGGGAGCTCAGCAAGCAACATAGAGCTGTATATTAAAGAAAACTCATTTTTCTCTAACTAAGAGGCTTTATAAGAGGTGGGAGGCATCTTAGACTTTATTTGCTTGTGGGGAACAGGAATTTCAAACTAGTCAGAAGGTTTTAGCAAAAAAAGAACATCCACTCATCTATGGTGCTTTAGGTTAAAGAATTTTGGCATCCTTTAATAGTAAAATATTTTGAGCTGTTTATACCTGAAGGAATAAGTTATACATCTGTAGTAAGTCTGTTTTCTGTCAAAATCTGGTTCTGGGAAGATTTTTCTCCTGTGTTATTGGAAGAAGGTTAGGTATGTCATGTGTCAGCTTTGTTTACTCTAAACTGAGGTCTCGATGGAAACAACATTTTGTTTTAGATGCAGGATTGGGTTGATGACTCCTGCTTTTAACTTTATATTTTTGAAACCATTTCCTTAAGTGTGATGGGCGTGAACGGAAGAACCTGTAAAAAGTGGCTCAAGTTTTTAGCATTCCTGTCAACTTTCTCCACTTTGTGAATGCAGTGTGACTCACTGTCAGGTGTGTGTCACGGATCTGTAGCTGTCTGGTGTGACTGAGGTCAAGGTTTAGGCTGAGCTCCAGATGGTGGCCAGAGGATTACTTCCAGAGCTAATTACAAGGCTTATTTGTGTAAGTCTGGGTAGTTACATCACAAAGATATTTCTTTAATGATTCATCAGGCAGTTTAGTGGGGGAAATAGCCCATAAGTTTTTAACTTTCTGATGAGATGTGTTTTGCCCTTAGCCTGCCTGGCTTGTGTTGAGCTGTACCCCAGCACTTGCAGGCTGTTTTAATGGGCATTCACTTCCCGGCTCTGCCAGTGGGATCTCTGGTATCTCTGAACTCTGGATGTCTCTTTTTCTCTGCATGTGTGGCCTACATTTCTCCTCTCATCCATTTCCAGAGCTGGCGAGCCGCTGTGGTGTGGGCTGTGAACAAAGGCCTCTGCCCGTGGTTTATTCAGGCGTGGACTCCCTTGAGGGAACAAAGGCTATTTTTGGAGTTCCCTGGGGGATAAGGTGGTCAGGAATCCAACCTCGGAGCTGAGCACAGGGGAGTGCAGCAGTGTCAGCGTTGGTCACTGTGCTGGCTCAGCTGCTGGTGGTGGTTCTGTCAGAGAGGATCCTGTCTTCTGCAGAAGGGTGTTAGCGAGGTCACCTCACAGCAGAGTGCTGAGAAAACATTCATTTTACTCCATTGGTTTGTTACTGTTGCCAGGAAACACCTTGTCCACATTTCAGAGACTTGTGAGTTTTGGTTGCTCCTATCTTAGCTCAACTGATTTGCCTTACAACTCATGGATAAAGGGCATTGTCCCCAGCATCCATATCTCCGGATCAGTGTGCCAGCCTGTCTTGTCAGGTTGCGTTGTCACTCGCTTAGCTGGTGCCACTAAAGCTGTGACCTTTGGCCTGTGCAAGATGGCTCAGTGCTAAGGGGGATGAAATTTCCTTGCAATGTTACCCTTCCCTGTGTCTGGGCTACTCAGGTATCCCTCAAAAAGGAGTTTCTCACTGATGCTGTGTATCCAGTGCTGCTGCTTGCTTCAGGTCAGCCCGACACCTCTATGTTGGTGGAGGAAGCAGAGTGCTGGGTTCTTGTGCTGGTGGTGCCATGGACTTCAGCAGGTGGCAGATGGATGGCTGAGCTTTCACAGAACCATTTGTTTTCTACCTGTTTACAGCAGGTAGAACTATTGTTGTAGTTCTGAACTACTGTTACAACTACCTTACAACAACCTGAACACTAAAGTTCACCATGTTGCTTGGTGGCATTGGAACACCACTTTGGGAATGAGGAAGTTTAGCAGTTGCTTTAGCTGTAGGGTTGCTGAAAGGACTCCTGTGTCCCTGGGCACAGGTCAGTGTGTCATATACCTGACACAGAGCACTGTGACCTCCCTGGTTCCCTTACAAACAGAGCTCTCCTTTAATGGGTTATTTACATTCCCCAAGGCACACTGTCCTGCAGTTTCAATATGTTTGCCTGCCTGTACTGGGAGGAAATACTGGTGCTGGTTAACTGATTCAATGTGTTCTCGTGGGTGGAGACTCCTCCTGCAGCTTGGTGGGCAGAACAAGGGTGCTGGCTGGAAGCTACAAGTGTTATTTTTGTGTTCAGTCATCCACTGCATATTCCTGTGGGCAGGAGCTCTCTGGGCAGAGATAATCCAAACTGTTGGTGTGCTCTGTGTAGTGCAGTCAAGTTGAGGAGCTCAGTGGACTGACCAAATGAGTGGTTGACAGAGCACATACCTGTATAGAAGCCTCCTAGTGCTCAGAACCTTAGGGAGTGTTTGCATAGTCATTTTTGCCCTGTGTCTAGAGCCAGAATGTACCATCTGGAACAGAAAGTCATCATGATGTCTCTTAAGAGGTAAAAGGATTTGTATGGGTTTTCCTTTGCTTTGTCAGGGAATAGCTGACCTTGGGGCCAGCCATGAGCTGGCTGCTTTTCTGTGTTTCTGAATATGCTGAAGCACCAAAGATCAGTCCCCAGAATCCATGTGAGATTTGGTCAGGACCCTTTTCAGAACCCAGATTACCTTGAAGTCTCTTGTTGCCTTAATTTCCAATATAATTCAGTTCTCTAAAAATTTGAAACCTAAGCCCTGGCTTCCTGGTTCATGGAGTTGGAGGCTATTGTGTGCCTGACCTCAAACTGGCTGCTGCTCAAGGTTCTGCAACATGTGATGCCTGGTGTTGCATCAGGTGATGGATGGGGGATTTTGTTGATTCCATCTTGGCCACGACATCCTTGAACCTTCTATTTTGAGAGGCCCATATGGTTGCAGGACTGAAAGAAACACAAACTCCAGTGTTGCATTCCATAGGCTGGTTCTGAGAAGTTGTTGACAGACAACTCGCTTCTCCAGACTGTCACTGGAACCAGGAAAGGTGGTGGTAAAGAGCCTGCTCAGCCTCTTTGTGCTCAATGAGCTCAGTGTTTTCTTTGGAGGTCACTTCATACTCCTTAATTTCCCTTCTTTCCCTGTAAGTCATGCTTTTTTCAAGGTTATTCCCTAAGATTTCATTTCCATCTTTTTTGTTGAAACCTCACATCTCCAAGAAGGCGGTGCTCGACCACACTTGCTTTTCAATAATTAGAGGATTAAATCTTCCAGACATTCTTTGAAGCCACTGAGAGAGCAAGGCTATTGCCAGAGTCACCTGGAGGTATATTAGGGACTCTTAGGAGCTTGTTTATTCTCTGTGATGAGAGATATTCCTTGTCCTCCTTTCTCTTGGGCTAGCTCAGATTATGCTGATAGCATTAGTGAAGAACGATTCCAAGTCTGATGTCACTCTACAGAAAAAACTTGAAGGTTTGTTGAGATACTCACCAGGCACTGGGACTTTGCAGAGTAACCCAGGAATGAAACTGTATTTTGTGGAGCAAAATGTACTGAGAGTGGTGTTTTCAGGGGAGACTGATGCTTCTGTTTGAGAGAGCTGAAAGACGGAGCTCCAAGCAGAGCTCTACACACGTGCATGTTTGGAGTTACCTGACATTCAGGAGAGCTGCTTTTTAAGCATTTTTCTTATTCCCTATTGTCTGTATGACACTCTGCTCTTTTCCTAATTCTTTCAGCAGCAAGTTGATAAGGAGTGAGAATTTGGGATATGTGTAAAACCTCTATACCTGTGAGCTTGCAAAGAGATGTGGGACTTGTCCTGCAGATATTCCCAAAAGGGGAAAAACCCATGCGGAGACTTTGCATCTCCAGCAGTGAAGTGTGAAAATGGAAATGGACAGTAGATACTGAGCTGTAATTATTGGGAAACAGGAGTCTTTTCCAGGCTAGTGGGAACGTTTAGAGTGTGACCTGAGTACTCTGAAAGAGTTGAAGGGTTTCACTGCCTTGAGCAACTTTGTGACTCTTGCACAGATGCTTCCAAAAGGACACAACATTGATAATGGGAACTGCGGGATGTGCTGTGTTGAAATTTTATCTGCCTAAGTAGCTGCTAGTCCAATTCCATTAATGTTTGCATATTTAATAAACTTCTAATGTGGGATTTTAATGAGTTGGCAGTTATCTCTGAACACCCAGCAGCAGCAGAGTTTAGGTGGCTCTCAGATGGAGATTTCTCTCACTTAGAAGGCATGTGGCCTTTCCTTGGGCAGTCATCGCTTGGCAGGCTCTGGAATACTTTGATTTGGTTTGTACTGATGTACATCGACAGTGAGTTTTTAATTTGGATGGAGCCCTAGGGTTAAGTTTTTGAGGGAGGCATCTTTTTAGAAAGCCGGATGTAAGAGAGGTGACCTTGGTTAATCCCATAACACACCATTTATCTACTTGGGATGTTTCTTGTTGGTGATCTAATTATTTGGGCTGCAAAATGGGACTGCCAAGGAAATTGCTTCTAATGTGGCATTTGCTCATTTGCACTCCCAGTCCTTTTGCTTTGCCTTTTCAGCCTAATTTTGCAAACATATGTCCAATTCCTCATAGTCCCAAGCAGGGTGAGAAGTGCCCTGGTTGTGCTGCACAGTTTGACCCAAGTGTCTCTGGTGAGGAGAAGGAAGGTAATCTGTCATTGAGGGAACTACAGCAAAATTCAGCAGAACAGTTCAGTGTTTATGCTTTTGAGATAAACCTGAGTGTAGTGAGTATATGTGAATATGTCAAATGTAGCAGGTGACATGAAAAGTGACTTTTGATATAACACAGTGTAATTCTCAGTTCTGGCACCAGTATGACGTCAAATAAGTCCCTTGCCCATTCCCAATCTTCAGGATGAATTCCCAGGATGCTACTGTGGATGGTAGATGTGCAAGCTGTGAGGGTAGCAAGGGTGAGGAAATAATTCCTTACAGCCTCCTTTGAGTTAAGACAGCAGTAATTCAGTGACTGGACCATCAGATGGGTTTCAAGTGACCTTTCAGTGGCCCTGGTAAAAAGCAGGAAAAATTTAGTGTTTATCTGAGCCATATTTTAAATTGAAGTTCTTTTTATATCTCCAGAACACCAGTTTGGGAGGAACAGCAAAGAGAGTTAAGGACAAAACCTGATGGACCATTACATCTTCCAAAATGAGCCTTTTCACACTTTCCTACTGGAAAATAACATGTCCTGAAGGTGAGTAGGTTTTGTGTATGACAGATGTACTGCCCGATGTCTTTGGCCTTGACCAAAGGCAGATCCACCCTCATTCCAGCTTGGCCTGACACTGTCTCTCTGGGCTGGCACAGCCCATGGTAACTTCCTTGTGAAAATGTGTATTTTATCACCAGGAGAAGTAGGGAGGAAGTCAGGAATATTTTCCACTAATGAATTATCATTGATTTAGAAGCTTTTGAAAAAGCTGGAGTGCTTAGTGAAAGAGGTGAGCCAATGGGAACACGGATATTTTCTGGTGAGTGGAGAAAATGTAGGTGTTTTATTTGCAGCAGGAAAAAGTTAAGTTTGTAAGACAAACTTTGGTTTAGTTTGGCAAGTGTATTAAATTACATAAGGCATTTTCAAGTTTTGTTCCAGTTGTACCTCAAATGATATTTCATTCTTCAGTTCAGAAGAGCTGAAGAAGAGTGCTTGCTATCAAAGATGGTAATTTCCCCAAAGTAAAGAACATAATGCTTGAATGAAATTAAATCAGAATTGTATTTTGTAGAGTTTGTGATATCTTTTATGTTATTTTTGTACTCAGCCCCTCAGGGCTGTAGGCAGTGACCGTAAAGTTTTGTTTTAAAATCCTTTAATAACAGAAATCAAAATGGGAAATGTTACATAAGTCCTGCACTCAACACTGAAATAAAATCAGCATTTCTGAGACAGTTAAAGTTTAAAATATCTTGGTTTGGACTTTACTCTCACTTTAATAAATAACATATAAAAGGAAGCCATGAGCTATGTGGGCCTAAGTTTGCCTACTTAGCAGCATTAATTCTGATTTTTTTTAATGAGGCTAATAAATTTGCTTCTCTGATGGCTTTGTTAATAATTTTTTTTCTGTTTTTTGGTGTGAACCAGCTAGCAGCTCTGAACTCAAAGACAGTAGTATAGTGTAAATGGTAAAAAACAGATGGTTGTCAGTTGCCATTCTGTCTGCACAGAAATTGCTTGAAAATGTGCAGTCCTGGTGTGACAGGCCTTTTGTACATAAATACTTTCCCATGTGAGGAAAAAATCCCAGTAGAAGTTCAACCTACAGTGAACTCTTCATGTGTTTTTATAGATTTGAAGTTTATTAGCCATGTGAGTTCCTTGAACATTTGTATATTTGGTAGCACTGAGAGCCTCTCAGGAGTGTAGGACTTGACAGGTACAAGAGGATGCAGTGTCAGGGGATTTTACTTGTTGAGGAAGAAAAGTCTTGTAGCTGGAGAAAGAAATACTGTTCACATTCATTGGTGCTCTTTGGTGTCTGGTATGATCTGCACAGTTCGGCATAAAAGGATGGAAACCTGAAAGCCCCAAAGCAAAAGGTGTGACTGAGTTCTAAAAGCTCTCTTGTCTTTCCTAAGTGCCTGCGTTTTACAAGTGTCCTCTTCACATATTATCTGTGAACCTTTTGCCAAAAAACCCCATAAAGCAAGGGAATCTCACTGGGAAATACTTATTCTGGTGTAATCTGTGTTTTGCTGTTGTGTGGATGAGCAGAAATACCTTCTGTGCCTTTTGCTCTCTCCTTCCCCGGTCTGTAAAAAGTGCAACTTTAATCTGTAGAGAAAGATTGTGCAACAGGGTGAGGAGAGACAGTGAAAAGAGGATATTTTTTGCTGTTCTAAGCCTTCTTTGTTCTCAGAGGCCAGGAGGAGCTGAGCTCCAGTGATTTCATACGCTCTCCTGTTACCTGTTCTCATGCTGGCCATAAGCCTAAAGGGACAGATCCTCCTCTGGATGAGTCATTAAGTAAATACCAGGCTGTGCTGGTATTCCTGCTCTGAGTACTTGGTCCTATTTCTTGTGTGTTGTTTACTCACTGTTTTCTTAGCTGCTATCACAACCACTGCAGATTTTGTCAGCACAGGGACTTCTCACGGTGTGCAGCTGGGGAGAGGCACCTGCACTTGGAGCTGGGAGCTGTTCTAGCCTTGTTCGAGGAGGGATTTTCAACAGTAACTGGGAAATACTTGGAGATATTTCCAGTAAAACAGTTCTGGCTCTTGATCAGAGGCATCTTGCCAGATGGCCTGTGGGCTGGATGTGGTGCCTGCTCTGGCTGCACCCCTCCTGCAGAACAGGGCATGGGAGGAAATGCATCCCGTGGCAGCTCTGGAGCACACGATGTTCAGAGCTGCCACTGGAGCCTTGAGCAGTTTGTTCCTGCTGGGCTGCTGCAGGGAAGGCTGGAGCTCTGTGAGCTGTGCTTCTCCAGCAGCTGCTGCAGCCAGAGGTGGCTCAGGAATGACTGTAGAATCCTAGAACCATGAGATGCTTTGTGTTGGAAGGGGCCTTAAAGCTCATCCAATTCCACTCCCCTGCCACCCACTAGGTCAGTTTGCTCAGGGCCCCATCTAGCCTGACCTTGAACAATTCCAGGGGTGTGGAAGCCACAGCCTCTCTGAGGTTGATGACATATGATGACATGGTGCATCTCCTGGAGGAGATTTGCAGCTTCCATGGGGACAGGGTGCTTCAAGTGCTTGTGCTCACTGGGAAGCTATACTAGCAAGGGACAAGGGCATGTTATCCACTGACCCAACCATGCACCGTAATACTGACTTGCAGTGTGCAGATGTTCTGATATTGGATAACCACCGGGCTTTCTCTGGAGTCTGGATTTGTGTTTGTTTTTCATGTGTAAAAGCCTGTATCAGGCTTCTATCCTAACTATAAAACCTTGAATAGGTGTAGAGGTCCCTGGTAGATTCTCCCCTTGCTAGTCTGCCCCAGTATGTCGTCACTAATGGCCTTTTGGGATTTGAAAATGCCTTGGTGTTTGTGGATTACATTCTTGTCTCATTAGGACAAAAATATGCCATCAATTTAACCTGCATCTTGACAAAACATGGACAGTTTGAACCTTGGGCAAAAACTGGATGATGCTGCCCAGCCAGAATCAGTTTCCATCCTTATTTTCTCTGGGAGAGGGAATGTTCCAGTGCTGGGCGGCTGAGGCTGTTCTGGGGGAGCTGACCAGGCCATTGGAGGTGAGAGCTGTGGGGCAGAGCTGCATCAGCTTCTATTTACATCTTTATTTTGCTGATACTTCCTTCAGGGCTTTGCTTATTCCCTTTTGCCAAGGGAAGCCCTCCCAGCCACCTCCAAAGACACTTGAAGAAGTCCAGCTCATCGTGTGGTTCTCTCTTTCCTCGGGGTCTGGAAGGTTCCATGTTATGAACTGCGAGCCCAGTAGGTCCTGCTGAGCTGTGGCACAAGCAGTATGAGCAGCCTGAGACACACCAAGTTTCCTATAGGAAGATCTGTAAGATTCATCCCCACAGTAAATTTACAGCCAGTGTTACAGAAGTGGATTTGACAGCTTGGCTGCTGGATGTACGTGGGCTTTCTGGGATGTCTCAGCTGCTGTGTTGGGAACCATTTGTTTTGCTTTAACTGGATGTGAAATATCACCACTGTGGCCTGATGGATCCCCTTAATGGCAGAGTGTACAATCAGCATCAGCCTGAGGCGAGCTGTTCACCCACTGCACTGTAATTAACTTGCCATGAACAAAACTTCAGGAATTCCTGGTCTGGGACCTTTCTGTGCCAGGAGTTGTCTGCAGCCCAGTTCAGTTAGAAAATGTCCAGACTAAAACCACTGCACATTTTTCTTTTATTAAGATCTGCTGTTAAGAAAATAGTTTTTGCTAAGCAGAGCACTTTAGGCTGACATTTTAGTGAAGGGAATAAACTGTAAAAACCTGTAATCACATTGGAGGGAAAAGGAGACAGTTTCAGATTCCCATGATGTTTTTTCCAGCTACCTGAGTAAAACAATTCTATTTTCAAGATATATTTTTCCTACATGTAAATATTGTGTGGGTGCATTTTAAAAAATTGTTTGATTATGTTCTGGTCATGTGCAACTTTTGGATACTGATTAGTAGATAGAGGTGCAGCAATAAAGGAACTGTAAATTTGCCTGGTAGCATTGCTTGTCTGCAGGTCATCTTATCAAATAAGATTATATTGTTTCTCAAGCACATTGCACTTGCCATCTTGAAGCAGAATTACATTTCCATTAAAATAATGTTTGCTCAGTGCTTCCAGGTAAAGGAGAATTCAGCATTACTGATAAGGACCACAATCCACTTTTATTTAATTCATTTACCACTTGTCTTGGTCTCCATTCTCTAGTGCCTGAGCATTGCATTGCCTGCTATTTTGGAGTAGCTGTGTTTGAAAAGCTGCTCAGTTTTTTGTGTTCTGATGTCTGTTACCACAATTTTTTTTGTCTTGAAATCTTTGAGTTGATGCATCTTTTTTAATAGCTACTTTAATCTCTAGTTTTTACTTTTTTGATTTACACAACCCTGATAAAAGCAACCAGGTTATGCTGGGGTGAATTTGATGATAAGAAGTTCCTTCTCTCCTTCCTTAAGCCCCAGTGCAAATGAGGAAAACTAAATTTACTGTCTGTTCTTCATGCCTTTTTGTCCAGCACAGAAGAAAATTAAGCTATTTTGACCTTTCTTTGACACTTGCAGTCAGTGAAGATGAGGGCAAAGACTTTGTAAAAGTAAATGAAGTCGGTATTGTTTTTTGCTAAAATTGTTGTTAATGTACTCTAGTGTGCTCCATGTAAAGTCCCAGCCTGTGAAGGCAATCTCAGCTGCTATTTCATCCACCTTCAAGGGTTTGTCCATCTCTAAAGTGCCCTGTTAGAGAGGTTTGAGGTGGTGGCTCTGAGTGGGTACCACTCACCTTTGGTGAGCTCTGTCCTGCCCTTCTCCTGGCATTGCTGGTACTGCCAGAGCATCACCTGGGTGGAGCCTGAGCAGGGCTGGCTGAAATCAGAGGCCCTGTCACTGGTACACGACGTGGAGCTGAAAAAGGGCTCACAATAAACTGGACGGTTTCATAGAATCCCAGAATGGTTTGGGTTGGAAGGGACTTTAAAAATAATCTCATTCCACCCCTGCCATGGTCAAGGATACCTTCTACTATCCCAGGTTGCTCCAACCCTTGTCTAGCCTGGCCTTGGACACTTCCAGGGATGGGGCAGCCACAGCTTCTCTGAGCAGCCTGTGCCAGGGCCTCCCCACCCTCACAGGGAAAGATTTCTTCCTAACGCGCAATGTAAATCTCTCGTCTTTTATTTTAAAACCATTCCCCCTTGTCCTTGCATTCTCCATTGCAGCTGTAACTTAGGAAAGAAAAGAGTTTGCATAGTTTACCACTCAAACCCTGATTGTGTGCTGCTACTTTGTATTTTTCTGTTGTACTTGAGAAACGGAGCTGTGTGCTCTTAAATGGTTGTACTCTGCTGAGAGGACAGGTAAGAAGGGGAAAACTCAATGCTTCCTTGACAGAATGTTGCAGCAGTAGCAGAGGATGTTGTATCTCAGTACAGGTAATTTCAGGTCTAACAGAACTCCTGCTTACACTTTGCATTCCTGCTTCTCTGCTGTGTATTTCCTAGACAGCTGTGCTTGCACTGGCTGTCTTATCTCAAAGGTATCTTTATTTGCTCTGCCCTGTGCTGATACCAGCCGTCAGCCAGCCCTCTGTGTTTCTAGCCTCAGGATGGGCAGAGTGGAGGCTGCAGAATGAGCTGATATTTGCTTGTGGATGGGAGAGTGTTGTTCACTGAGAACCTGGGCAGTGTAACTTGGTGCTGAACTCAAACTGTGGTTGCTTGTCTCAGGTACAGATTCTGGGAAATGGAAACCAGCCCTGATTTTTCCCTGACAGAAGAGTTTCAAACAGGTTATGTGTCTTCAAGTAAAGGCTTTTCTGGATGCACTTCTCTAGAAAGTCATAATACATTTATGTAGTGTGCTGTCTTTTGCAGTTAAAATGATTGGCAGTTTTTGGGAAGTGCCATCTGAAAAATGCAAGGGATTTGCTTTCTCACAGTACAGTACAGAAAATTTCCTTTTGCTGTTTCCCCACCAGAAATGGCACAGCTCTGTAATGGAGTAAGGTGTAGGTCACTGCAATTTGCGTTTTGCTTTTACTCTCGAAAGAGCTCATCCCTTCAGAGGTGCACATGGTGTTGTTAAGAACTGCTGCTGACATTAGCCAGACCAAATTTGTAATTACGTTGCTGTGAAAAATGGGGTTGTGCAGAAACCAATTTGTATCCCTTAAAGAACTTAATGGTGCCATGGTGTTGATATTGGGCATCAGGTGATACAAAGTAAAAGTCAGAGTCTGAGATGAGTGCACCTAAAAATTCCTCTCCTTTGGCTGGGGTGGCTGAATGTGATAGTTTACATTAAAACAGGCCAAGGGAGCCATTGTGTAGCCAGCTTTTGAAAGCCAGGCCGTTTAGCTCCATGCCTAAATTAGTAGATGCAATTATATGTTTCATTGGTGTGTAATATTTACTGGAGTTTCTGTTCCTAAGTATGGTAAATGCTTTTGCATATTGCTTAAAAGGATGGGCAAAAAATCTGTCTTGCATAAGGAATAGCTCTGTTTTAAGGTTGGACAGAAATTTAGCTTATTTTGAACTCTTGGAATGAATGTTGTTAAATGAGTTTTTCTGAATTTTCTTAACATTAAAGGATTTTTATACAAAAAGTTTACATATATATATATATGTGGCTAGAGACATGTCCAGTAAAAATGGGCAATTTGATTAAAGCAGGAATTTAAGGAAGCGTTACGATGGTTGCCTGGGGCTTTGGTATAATTTTGCAGTGCTCTGGATGGTTAATACAGAGTAGACTAACTGCTAGGACAGAGAAGCCCAGAATAATTTTCCTTGTCCCAGTTAAGTCAAGAACTATTACAGCAGTGGAAATAAGGTTTCAACAAGAGGGGAAGAAAGGGTGAGGGACGTATCTCAGTCTTGGTGGTGAGAGGGGAGAGGACCAGAAATTAGAGTGGAAGAAGGGCGAGTAGCAGTTACCAGTGGAAATAATAACTAATAAATAACTAATGTTCCATGTAAGTGCATTAGGAATGATTTTCATTCTTTCTGGTGCTTTTTTTTTATAAAAAAACCCCAAACTATGTGAATATTTGCAGTAAGACATGGAGGTCGAAGAATATGGGGTTTTCTTTGACCTGCATGTTTGTCAGGAAAGGCCTTTTCTCTGCTTTCAAACCTGATGTTTGAGCCATTTTGAGTCATTTCTCTCCAGCCAAGTCCAACCAAACTGTGCTATGCTGGTCGTGCAGGAATTTGACCCTCATCCCATGGCTTTGCTTTCCTGGTGCTGGAAGCAAGGAAGGCACAGCAGCTCAGAGGTTCCAGTAAACCCCTTTCACTGTCTAGCTCTTACTTAAATGTTTGGAGGAGTGACATCAAGTACTTTTTAAAATGTGCCTTTCCCACCTTTTCCTAAGGTGTATTTCTCTTCCTGTCATGTCTTGAGGTGTTGGATTGTGACACTGCAGTAGAAGTAACATTTCTGAGCAGCATATGGAAGGACCAGGAGCTTGACAGGGATTGTGTGAGAGGAGTCTTTAACCTTCTCTCTGCAGCACCCTGTGGTGGTTCACTGAGAATTACTCAGGAAGCAGAATTTCTAGTCTCTTTTGGAAGTGGAGGTGCAACAAGACAACTGGGAGGAATGAGAAGGTGGTGTGGTGTTAGACAGCAGTCCCATATGCAGCTGCAGCTGTGAAGGCTGTGCTCAGTAGCCATGATCAGGAACCATTATGTTTTCTGGCTGATAGCCTTCTAGTCCAAGGTGACAATCAGTAAGTGACCTGTGAGAAGAAATGGGCTCCTTGCTAAAGGAGGAGATCTTCTGGTCTGCTCTTCTTTGCAAGGAGCTAACTCAGCATTGTGCTTGAGGATCGATCTTCAGGACTAATTTCTGATAGTGCTTTATCTTTATTCTCCTATCAGCAGTCTGGCTTCAGAGCCCTCCATAGCTCATTCCGTTATTCTGTTGGCCAAGGGAGTGTTGAAAGCAATACTTCTGAGCAGTTCATTTGATTGTTATGCCCTGCCCTCTGACCGTCTTTGGGATGACCTCAAGAAGATGGACCAGAGTGTTCAGGCTTCCAGGAGATCCTGAAGGGCCTAGAGATCATACTTCTACCCATTCTGAACTGATGATGTGTCTGGAGCAAGAGAAACTGTTCTTACACTTGGGCAAAAATACAATCCCTTCTCTCACTCTCCCTGGCTGATATTTTGCAACATCAGGGTTAGTTTCTGTGGTTTTCAGGTTGAAATACATATGTTCCCATGTAGTTGAGATTCATTATGTGTACAACACATTTGCTTTTAAACTACTGAGAGCAACAAGCCTGTGTCTGCAGTGCCTCTCTCCCCATGGAGCATGTAGGAAGGAAGAAGTTTGATCAACCTGTTTGTTACAGAGCAGACTAAAGACAAACCCATAGGGAAGGCAGAAGGGACCATTAAGTGTTCTTTTCTTCTCTGCAAGCTCCTCTCGTGTGCTGAAGGAAATTGTTCTTGTCATCTCAGATGATTATATTCACAAAATCGGACCCCGAAATATCATCCCTGTGTTAGACACTGACCATCTACAGTCAGAGTCTTATTTTGTGCCTTTATTTTGATTGCCTTTGTTATCTCGGGCACTTGGCAGGAGCAAAAAGCCTCGTCATTCTGATTGCTTCAGCTTCCCAAGATGTCTTTTGAGAGAAAATGTTTCCTTGAGCTTTGTTGCAACCTCTTAAGTAGAATTTGGTCTTTCTGGGAATCACGTGAGATCAAGTGATTGCCTAGAGCAAGAGAAAGTACTGAAGCTGCAGTAGCAAAGACCTTGATATCAAAGGCCACCTGCTGCTGCTCTCCATCTCTTCAGCCTTAAGTTTACCAGGTTATAAATTCATCCTATCTTCCTACAGAATGGCTGGCAGGTACTCAGCAGGTGAACTGGGCCATTTCTCAGGGATTAGTTCACATTTGTATCCCAGCCAGAAATTTCTTCCTGCATAAACTTTTGTCTAGTCTTCACAAGACTTACTGAGTTGTGTTTTGGCCTTCTTTCTGGGTGCTCCTTCTACTATTTTCTTGGTCTTCCTGGTGTCAATCAACAAGTCCATATCAGCATGTAGCTTTGACCTTCAGGTTTGCAACCCAGCTTACACCTGGTAGGAGTAGAAAATACTGTCCCACAGTAGAATTCTAATAGATGTCTGTTTTTTCCCAAACCTTGGTTCATTGATCAGCTTGTGTAAAGAATTTCTTATGAAAAACTTAAATGAACTCCTGAACACTTTTGGTTGAAGAAAATGGAGAAAAATACCTTACACTCTATATTGATGTGGTTGAACCACACACACACACACAGAGAACATTGATTAACCTGGGTCTTATGCTCACAGTGTGCATTTTCTTTACTGTGCTCAGTCAAAAATGCATTTCTAGCAAGCTGAGATTGTATTTATGGAGTGAACTGTGTCAGTATTGTAATACCCATGGAAAAATCCTTGCTAGGACCACTGTCCATGTCCAGGCCTGCAGGCTTGATGTTCTGGTCACATACCCTTGATAGCCTTTTGTCACCTTGGATCTACAGTATAAAGGACAGAGCATCTTTTCAGTCATTTTTATAAGCAGCGTTTGTAGTTTAGTTTAGTATAGTACAGGTGTTCTAAATTTTTTTCATTTCAGCCTAAGCACAGACGCAGTGCCCCGTCAGTGCTGTGTAGGTTCAGGTATTGCAGTTTGTGCAGATGGCATCATTTTTTGCTTTGGTTTGTTTTGTCTGCTGTTTGGCACAAGAGAGACTCCCCTGACCCCCCTGCTGCCAGCCATTACAGACAGTTGCCAGTCCCCAGTGGGAATAAATAATTCCAGCCAATATTTACAGCTGGTTCTGTCCTGGAGGGATGGAGCTGCTGCTGTCAGCTGGAGGTGAGGTAGGTTTCCTTTTGGCTCTCCAATGAGAAGCAAGATGTAAAATGTAGCTCTGGTGGTGGCTGGAAGAAGGTTTTGATGTTTTTTTTAATGACTCATCTATATAATGTGTCTGTGCTTCTCTCTGAGGTAGAGGGTCCTGATCTGGGGAGTAACTGTGTCACCTTGGTCCTGGTAAGGAGGGAGCCTCCCTGGCACAAAGCATGATTGGCTGAGTCTCCTGAGGTGTTCTGTGAGTCTGTCCAAGAGCTGCTTCCTTGGACTGTTCTCCCTTCTGCAACCTTGTACAATATGAGGGTGAAGTCACCAGCCAGTGTTCGGTAAGAGATGGGACTGCTTCCCTTACTCAGTGCCTTCTATCTTGTATGTTCAGAGTGAGTTTCTCATAAGAAAAAATGACGTGGTTGTGTCACAGGAGACTGCAGTTACAGTAGAATCATATCATAATGTGGTAGTGTAAATGTTTAATGCTTTCTGTCATTTGAGTAGCAGGGCACACCAGCATTTTCCTTGTCATCTGTACCTTTTTAGTGTTGGACTTGGCTTCTTTCTCCGGAGGCCTGCAAAGCTCATTGTTTTGCAAGGAAAAGTTGTTTTGCCATGACATCAGCTTTAGGAAAGCTGAAAATCCAGAGCAGCCAGCAGTGACAATTGAGGTCCTGCTTTATCAGAGGTGATACCTTCCTATGTCAGGTGTGTGTGTAAGAGTCCAGGGTGCTATCCTGGCATTGCAAGGTTGTCCCCCAGCAGCTTAATGCAGTGAAAAAGAGACTTCTGATGTGTCTGTACTTGCAGTGAGTAGTTGTGTCCTTGGAGGTTAATCGGGGCTGTCCTGTGGGTTTCTGTTTCCTCCTAATTTCTTTCACAAGCAGAAAAGTACTTGTTGGAGTTGCATCTCATGGTCACTTTCTCAAATACACTCCCAGCCTTGAGGAGAGTGCAAAATCTAAGAATACTAGTGTATATGTTTTTAAATCTGTTTGTGCTTTTAAAAGAGAAAATCTGTTCTCATGGATAACGTTCACTTGTTGTGTGGAGGTTTTCCAGAGGCTGGACAGATTTCAGTAGCATTTGTTGTGCACTATTCCCTGTGTTACCAGTGTGTGCAGCAGCTGGATGAGGCTGTCCTACTGGGAGTGAGGATGGCTGAGCCAAAGGGTTTCCTGCTCTCATTCTGAGTTTGTCCAGGCAGTTCTTAGGCATACCTGGCTTTGGGATAAGTGACATAATTCCAATAAAACAGTTATGCCACTGGGGTAAAATCTGGGTCTAATTGAACCTTCGTGCTTGGTTTTAGTGAAGCTACATTTCTCTTTAGGAATGCAGACTGGAAGGAAGACTAGATATGCTGGTGGAGAGGGCAGAGGAGGTGTCTGAATTTCAGCAAGTGGATGTAGAAGCAGGAAAAAGAGTGAAATTTGACATGAGAAGGATATAAATAAGGAAAGGAAATAGGCTTCTCTCTGATGGTGGAGAGGAAAGAAGCAGGTAATGGTGATCAGGTGTCAAGCTACAGGAAGCAAAGAGCAGGAAAGGGAAGAAGAATGGAGCTGGAGATCTCACAGGGATCATGGAATGCATTAATTTATTTTTCAGACTCTTCTTGCACTTTAGGCAGGAAGAAACACTAATTAGCCACTTTTCTTCAGGATTTATTTAACCAATTTGAGTTTACTGTTTTGTGTGAGGTAGGAGTAACTCAAGGAAGTGATGGAGAAAGAATGATCCTTACTGCTAAGTTTTATTTGTTAGGAAAGGAGCACAGAGGGAAAGTCAGTCCTTGTAGGGACAGTTTTGCAAGAGGAACAGTTCCAGGTGGGTCCTTTCTCTGCTCCTAGGGCTCTGGGGATCCATTTTCTCCAGTGTTTCCACGTGCATCTTCTTTCTGTGGTTCTCCAGCTTTGCAGTGTTCTTAGCAGGCAGCATGGTGCCTTTTATCAGCTGTCTGCAGCCCTGGCTGCTTCCTCAGGTGTGGTGCAGTAGCTCTGCTTGTCCCCTGCACTGTGTTGGGCTGTCAGAGCTGTGAAATCGAGGGCTGGGAACATTCCAGAGCTCCATGTGTGCTGCTCACCTTTGTGCTGCTGCCCTGGGCAGAGAGAAGGGAGGAGGGACCTGAGTGTACTGCTGGCTTGTGTAGCTCTGTCTGTGCTGCCAGGTATGAAAATCTCCCTGGTGATTTTCTCCTATTTTATTTTTATACTTACGTTCTCACTGTGTGTCATCTAGAAATCAAAGCAGGAGTGTGCAGTTCAGCAACAGCAGCAGAGCTGTGCTTACTACTAATCTGCTGCTTTGCTCAAATTAAACATTTATGGGGCCAGAGACTCCTCACTGCTCCATCTTGAATCTTTCAGCCTCCTACACTATGATGATTTTTTTTCTTTGCGTTTTGACACAGCTCCTCTAAGAAATACAGTGAAATCAAATTATCCTCCACCACTGGCCTCTCTCCCCACCGGCATCTTTCCTTTCTGTGCTTAGTTTGCTTTTTTCCCTTGACATATGGGGAGCAGCTGGTCATAGAAGCAATGCTTTTTATTCCCTGTGCATTGAGGTTTCCCCCCAGTCTGATGGGCAGAGATGTGCCCTCAGTTATTGGTACCTGGTTCTGTTCCCTGGTCTGTTCCAAGGTGGTGTTGTTGGGTAGAAGCTCCTCACTTCTAGAAGCAGGGATGCAGCACATTGCCTTTTGATGCTCCAAGCTGTGCTGGCTGACTTGGTCTCCATGGAGAGCACCGGGCTACTTTCCAAAGGCTGGATCTCATCTGCCCCTGCTCTGTGGCCTGGAGTGAAACCTGGGCAATAGTTCTGTTCCTTGGGCATGCTGGAGTGGAGATAACTTTTGCAAAAAAAGGGTTGTTCCTGAGCCTTGCTAGAGACTTTTACAGGACCTAGTGCTCAATTTTCCCTGCCAGAGCATGGTCTACTTCTTTGATTTAAGTTTTCTAGCTTAAAGCAGTGCTGCATGGATGCTGAAAACCCACGCTCCTGAAATAGATTGAGTAGAACAAGCACTTTAGTGCTGACTCCTCTTCAGGAGAGGAGAGGGAAGGTGACAATGAGCTGATGGCAGGCATTAGTCATATATATCGCCTGATATATCTGAGCACCTCAGACCCCATGGGCACAAAGGTGCTGGGGGAACCTAGAGGGGAGGGATCCTCCCAGCAAACCAGGCTGGGTGTTGGAGTTGCACAGGATACAGGCAGAGGGACCTGAGAAAATGAGGGGACTTGCAGCCAAGTGCTAACCCAAGGAAAATATGTTCACAGAGAGCCCTGGCCAGAGCCTGAGCCTACATTTACCTGCCCAGTTTTTCAAGCCATTCCCTCATGTATTTGACAAGCCCTCAGAGGTCACTTCTTGGAGCTCCCATGCTTTGTTCCCTCTGCGGAAGGGGTAGAAAAAAGATCCAGTACCTCAGAAATAACTGAATGCCCCCAATTTCATGATCAGCTGGAATGGCATTATCCTAGCTTCTACTCTAATGAATGCAGTACAGAAGCTACTTGATCTTTTCCTGAAGTATCTAAATTGCCAGTGTGTGCCTTGCAGTCGAGTTGGGCTGGCTCAGCATCCTCTCCCTTTTCCAGGTCCTTGGTATCCACGTGTTGGCCCTGGCCCAGCTGGCAGTGGGCTCATAGGAAAGCCTGGAGATGCTCCCTCCGGCTGATGTGCTGGGAGCACAGCGTGGAAATGAAATGTAGACTGTGTACAGTCCCTTGTACAGCAGTGGCTTCCAGCAAACTTGACACCATGGAGCAAGTAGGGCACAGAAGTGCCTGTGGAGGCAGTGGGGAAGTGCTGCACTTCCTTCCAGTTGCTTGCTCTGGCTGCACTGTTTGTATAATCATTTACTTCCAACCCAGCCTGGCCAAAAGGGTGCTGTGGGCACAGTAGAGGGAAGGGAGGTCCAAATTTGGGCTCTTTTGACTCTCCCGTGAAGAGATGGGGTCATCAGGAATCACAGCATTGATATGCTCTCCCTAAAGAATGGCTGTATCCTTATTTTTATTTTTTTCCCCCTTTTATTTTGGGTTTTCATTGTTCTAAATTTTCAAAGCAGAGGCTGAATGTGTGGTCTCCTCCTTTTTCTCCTCTTTTGTTTCAACTTTTTGGCAATAATTCCTGAAGAGCTGCTCTGCTGGAGTTACTCCCATCATTTTTCACACTTGTGCTCAGCCCTCTGCGGAAGCCAAGCACCCCGTGGGCCTCTGAGTTACAAATACCATTTTGATGGCACCTTGCATCCTTGGGCTTCAGCTTCTGCCAAGCACCTAATGAATGTAGGAAGCAAGTAAAACACTTCTGCTGTGATACATAAGGGGTTAAACTAAGCTCTGTTTATTAGTGTTGATGCTTTAAATTGTGCCAGAGCGTTTGAAAATGCGGCAGTGGACAGGGCAGCAGGCAGTAAACACCGTTAAATGACAATACTGTTCAATATTTGCTGTTAATTGAGAGAGGCAGCAGCTGCTGGTATGCAGCTTCAGCCAGGATGAATTAGTAATGAGTTTGTAACTGGGCTTTTTTCTTTTTTTCTGGTTTAAGGTTGCATCAGCCCTTTACAATTCAGTAACATACTTGGGATAGAAATAAAAATCGTAGCATGCCCTAAATTGAAGATTTTATTTTGTTTTTGTTTTCCAGTGAGTTGTCATGGAGCTTGGTGTAAGTGATAAATTTGGCAGCAGTAATAAAACTGCCTTTTATCTAAGGACCAAACTTAACGATTTTGGTTAACTTTTCCATCCTGTGTGACAGCCAGTGGGAATGCAGCAGGCAAAGCAAGCTCCTCCTTTGAAAGACAGCACTTTTGTTGGGTTCTCAGATGTTTTCAGTTCAAACAGGAGTTTTGCTTGAAGTTTCTTTGCTGGCACTGCTGCAGGTCGTGGGGTATGAGAGAATTCTGTCCCTTGCTGCAGGGGCAGGAGGAGAGGGAGCACTAATTCAACATTTCCCTTGTCCTTTCCTTGCACTTTTGCCATGCATGTGTTTTGAGCTTAACCTTTGAAAACTTGCTGATAAGCTGTTATCAGCCAACGGTTAAAATAACAAACCTTCCCACCTCGCTGAGTTGGGGTAGGGACTTCCCAGGGCTTCAGAGCCTGGGTATGGAACAGGGACATCATTAATCCAGAGCAGCCAGGCTGGGGGCAAAGTTTTCTCTCTGAAGAAACCAGCCACAGCTGCTGCTTTCATGCTGTTTATGTAACCTGCCCTGTAACTATTTATTTTGCACAAAACGTTTTATTTTGAGCTATAGATGTTGTTGTGAAAGGTCAAAACTGTGTTCTAATGGTTTTTCAGCAGATCTGAAGTGGGGTACAGGAAATGAAATTCCAGCCCAGCTGAAAACAATGCCAACAGTCCTATTGATTTCAGCACAGCTCAGCTTTCACCATAAGTAGAATTTTGAAGCAAATAATTTTTCGTTTGTTCAGTTTTTTAAACAAAAATCCAGCTGCAGGGGTTTGCACTTGAGTCCAAATACTCAGAATTCTTCTAGTATTTTGGTAGGATGAGAAATACTAGATTGAAAGAATTTGTTGGGTCCACGATGAAGATGTTAAAGAGGGAAAAAAAATCCATTCAGCAGGTGTGTTTGTAACCCTGTTTCCAGCTGGGGTGATTTCTGTATTGCACACCTTTGGCTTTTGGGTCTGTCCTGTTCACATTGGCAGTTTTTACCCAGTAAGTGCTTTTATGCATTCTTAAGAGCTTGAAGCTGCCACACGCCATGCTGGCTTCTGGACTGGATTACAGAGGCAGGAAATCTTTCAGTTTGGATGTGGGAAGCAAGTGTTAAAAGCCAATGGAAGGCAATAAAAGGTGGTGGTAAATGGAACTGCAGCAGGAGCTGAACTCACCTGGTGCTGAAAGTCCTCCAGCCCCACAAGTCCTTTCCCATTTAGGCACTGACCATTCCCATCTTGGCTGCCAGTTATCAAATGGTGGTTTCAAACCTGTCCTTAAAAGCTGTATTTTTTTTCATGTGAAATGCAGTAATTTATTCCAGTGGCATTTGGCCAACTTTGGGCATCTGGTGTCTCATGTTTTTTATGAACATCTCTCCAATTTTCTCTGCTGTCTCCTATACATGTATATGATTTGTGTTTACAAGGATAAGGTATTCCAATGCATTTTTTCCTATTTTTGTGTTGTTTTGATTCTTTCAATCTTTAATATTATTTCATCTGTGGTATTGCTTCCAGTGTTTGTTTTTTTAAGGAAGAAAATAAACCTTGTGTTTACAAGCACTGTTCCTGTCTTAAAATAGTGGTAAAAATTATAATTACTGGTTTTTGAGGCTTTTTTCATTGATTTAGTAGACTCATATAATTTTCTCGTGAACAAAGGCAAATGTTTACATTTTTAATACATTAAAGTATAAACTCTAAAGTTTGTCTAATAAAATTGTTAAAATACATGTAGGTTTACTCTATATTTTATTTGGAAATTGTTCTGTAATTAATAGTTAATGCAGGGCTGGTATGGGGCCACAGAGGCTGCAAATTGGCACTTTCCTGTGCAAGAATGTTGCTATATCATCATCCTCCTGTTGCCCAAATAGAGCCTCTGAATGTAGCCTAACCTGGACCTCACCAGCTTTTCTTTATTGGGAATGTGGAATTGCCTGTCCTGTTTTTGTGGCAAGCCAGCAAAGATAAAGAAAAACCTAAAATGAAATGACAGTGGTGACAAAACTTAGTGTTTTTCTCAAATACAATTGGCCCTTGCTCCTATTTCAGCAAAAAATTATGAATGTGCTGAACTTCCCCAACACTGGGAGTGGCCTTGAGAGCAGCTGAACTGTGGTGCAGAATGTGAGGCAGGTGGTGCCACATGGATTTTTTTTTTTGTCTAAAGTTTCTTAATTCTGGCAAGATACTAGTGCTAGTATTTCTAACTCTCTTCCTCAGTGTTGTAGTAGCTTGGTTTTGTCTGAAGGGTGTTGAAGGATGTTAGGAAAACAATATGTGTGGGTAGAGAGAAACTCTACCAGGTAGTTTAGTGTTTGCATTAAAGTTCTGGAATTTCCAGGTGTTGATTTATCTTTAATTTTATGAAAAGCTGGGCTAAGCCTTGCAGCCTGTTAAATTTGGCGGGGAGGGAGGGAGAGGGGGAGTGGAAGAAAGATGCAATGGGCTTGGGACTGGAAGTCTCAGTAGTTGTTGTCTCTCCTTGCATGTTTCTGGTAGTAACAGGAATAATGATATTTTGAGTTGAATAATGATATTTTGAGTTGTGTGTACGTAGGAGGACTGTAACAAGTTATGTTTTTCCTAAAATTTGCTTAAAATCAGGAAAACAAATAGCTTGGAGTTTGAGTATAAAATTAAGTGTAAAATATCATTAATAGATTACCTTGAAGTATGTTATTTTACAGGCTAATCCAATCCTGATGTAATTTTGTAATGTGGAAAGCTCTGAGCTCTTTTACTGGAGCTGCTTGCTTAATTTAGATTAAAATTGTACCATAAAAGGATTATAGTGTGTGCCTGTGCTAAGAAAGGATGTACTAAATATGTTGAGGTGTTTTTCTACTCCCAGCTTCTTTTTGAAAGTGCATACTTAATTTTGGATGTTCTCTGCTGCCTTTGAATGTGCCACATAACATCACGATGTGGTGAGGGGATGTGCTGGGTTTATCTTGGGAGCATTTTTTCAATACACTTCAGCAGGTTTCTGAGCTTTCTTGTTCTTTCTAGAGAGAAGAATTCAGTGCTGGACTGTCCTAAACATTACCCATGGTGCAGCTTCCGAGGACAGCTTGATTTCTGTGACTTGAAGAGGAGGCACATGTGCAGTGAGCCAAGAGGACATGGGCTTCCAGTGCATCTGGAACAATGATCAGGTATCAGCAGTTGTTGGTATTCAAATTGTAGTAACCAGTCAGGAACTCAAAAAGATTTCAAATGATAATGTGCTCATTCCTGCAGTAGTCCTTAAGTTCTAAATACGCTTCCTTTTCTGAGGTAGGGATGAGCTGAGTTCACCTTCTCATTTTCTGTTGTGTCCAAAGCCATTACCCTGCTGAACCTGCAGAGACCTGATGGGATCCAGCTCCCATGGGAGTAGCAGGAAGGGACAAGTGCCAAAGGGGTGGGTGCATAGACGGAGGTGAAGTTAATCTTAGTGTTTACATTTTTCCAATATAACTTGGAGTCTGAAAGCATTTGAATCTATTAATTCGGGTGTATTGATTTTGTGAGGGGATAGCTTTAGCGTATTATTTTCCATTGTTAGAAGTACTTTTATATGGTATTTCCCTGGTGATTGGCTGGAAAATGCGGATTCTCAAAGGAATCCAGGCTGTTGTAGCTGGAGTAGAGATACCAGCAAAGTTCCAGACACACAGAAATTCATGATTTGTTTTGGATATTGGAGATATGTATATATATATTTGGATATAACAGGATTATATATTCCTGTTCCTAGGAATATATAATCTCTTGATTCTGTGTCATATATGCAATTTTTTAGTTTAACTACGTCTATTTTTTGTATTAAAAATTAAGTGGTAAAACTTGTACGTTAGCAAACCACATATATCTGTCTGTATGAGGAACTGAAAAGGAGCAAATTCTATAAAAACTCTGTAAGCTTTGGGGAATTAAGTTTAGAAGAATATGCAAAAAATAGTTGCTTGTTTCTTTGTAGATGCTAGTTGAAAAATCATTTATTCTTGTCTATAAAATTATCTAGCGTTTTCTTCAGTTAGTGGCTGGGTACCTGTAATGCAAGAAAATGTAGTTGTTTCACATGAGGAGACTGAAAATGGGTTTGTTCTACACATTTTCTTTACGTTTGTGTGATCTTTGTTGCACAGAGCTGCTTCATGCAGAGAAAGCTATGGGTATGTAATTTTGGGATTCGCCTGAGCCACCTCTGAGTGGGATTGCAGGAAGATGTGAGATGGAGCTACATTTCGGGATTTGTTTCTTAATATAAAAGCTGTCAATTTTTACCCATTCTGTGAAGAGTGGTGGGTGCTGTAGAGGCAGAGCATCCATATATTTAGATTCTGGCTGTCTCTTGTTACGAGCTATAATTAAGGTGAAGTATTTTGCTGAAGAATTGAATTCTCCCTTGATTTGAACCTGGTTCCATCTCAGTGAAAGCAATTAGTTGCTTGAACCACCCTGTCCTTGCTTCATTAGTGACAATTCATCAGTTGCTTCATCGACATTGCTGGTTCTAATTTATCTGATTTTTTGTGGTTAATAGACAAGGCAGTCTATGTGGGAGTGCTCTGTATGGTAGTGGTGAATAGAGGAGGCTTGAGGATGGAAGGTCTGGCCCTAAGGGGGGCTGTGACATTTATAGAGGACTGGAGGTTATAAAACACTCCTGTGAAGCCCTGGAAGGTCCCAGGGTTAATGCTTCAGCTGATGTGCTTTTGAATGTGGCTCTCAGTCAGCCTCCCTTAGCCATGACTTGAATTTACTAATGTGGTGCTGGTTTTCCCTGGATAGGCAAATCCTGTGCAATGCAAAGCTAGTGGTTTGAGCTGGAGTATTAGGACACTGGTGAAGTTTGATGTGCCTCTTGGGTGAAGTCTGTTTAACTTTTGGTTGTTCCTTAAGAGGAGTTCTGTGATTTAATTCAGAAAATATTAGGGGTGCTGTGCAGTGATCTGTTTGGGGTCACTGCCTTCTCCATCGTACTGCAGTGTCCAACATTGTGCTTGAACACAAGGACCAAACCCCACTGCTGACAACTTCAGTGTTCCAAACCCCAATATTCTGCTAATTGTGACAGTCACTGTTTAAAGTGCTGTCACAACTCATGAACTGAGTAATTCGGTGCCATGATACCTCACACAGATCAAGAGGGCTCTTCTGGGTTCTGCAGTGAGCACTGGGGGAGCAGAAGTCTCTTGGGAGGGAGGGAAAAAAAAAAAAGCAGTGAGCTCGGAAGCAAAACCTACTGAAAGCTTCATGAGTGACATGGATCTGGGAGGAAGATGCTGAGCAGGTTTTGTTTGCCTTGAGAATATTTACATAGAGCTGATCCACTCTTCTTGAAGGAACTTTATCACAGTACTACAGAGAAAACTGTTGGTACTAAATATAGAGCCTTATTCTGGCAGTCTTGTGACTTGAGTTCTGCTATCTTAATGGGCTTTCAGCAGTTTTTGTAGGTTTTTTGGTAGAAAATCTGAATAATACTCCTCGAAGGGGTTGTGTAACAGTAGCAAGGATGGAAAGATTTAATTTGGTGAGACCTTGCACTGCAAAAGGTCAGAGGAATTTTTCAGCTTCTGGTGTTGCTGCAAAGCTTTCAGTGCTTCGATACCTTTACAGATGATCACTCAGAGGTTCCAAAAGTTCATCTTGATCTTTTTGTATCAAAGCAATAGCACTATTGCTGGACAGTTTTTGTGAGATTTTTTTTTTTTTTTTCATTCCTAATAGAGGAAACAACTTAAGTTCCTTAGGCTGGTGCTTCACTGTTTACCGTTTAGAAAAGTTCTCAAAGCCTACATAATTTTTTCTTGTTGCACTTTGAGTCCATTGCTTTTCCTACTCACCATAAATGTGGAGCATGAGTTCCCTTTTTCTTAGCAGAAACCATCTCTGTATTTAATAGAAACACATAATATCTCCTTTTTAGCTTCTCATTTCGATCTGTCCAGACTAAGCCACCTCACTGAGTTACCTCCCCCATCCCTCAGAGCTCACCTGATGACCTGTCTGCCTTCGCTTGTCCTTCTGGGTGGTTTCTCACATTCCCTACAAGCCTTTCCCAAAAGTGGACTTTCCCAAATGCTTCATCAAAACTGAGAGGATCTGGAATTTGTGTTCCTGTCAATGGATAGAAGTTGCCTTGTTTGTGACAACTGGATATTTATAATTTGTGCTCAGTCTCTGATCCTCTCCATCCCCAATCCTTATCTGCAGCTGCTCAGCAGTTGTTTCTATATTTATGCAGGTGATTTTTTTTTTTTTTTTTTTTCTTTTTTTGC
>WEKY01052735.1:738230-779004 GCA_013390045.1 Picathartes gymnocephalus | reverse complement strand
TTTTTTTTTGCCTTCCATCTTTTTAAAACAAGAAAATGGAGCATCACATAGGAAATCTTCATCCCTGTGAGTATTTGGGGGAAAATGTGTTCCTGTGAGGGGTGTGTGTTTGTGTGTGGTGTTTCATGGTCAGTGTTCCCCTCTCGCCATTTATTTCGGAAAGACAGATGGATGTTACATTTGTGATGGGAAAGGGCTGTAAAAATGATGCTGCGAAAGGGAAGAGGAAACATGAAACCTTAATTTACCCATCACTGCTTATGAATCCGAAAGCTGGCCTGGCCTTTGCCTGTCGGTGTGCTGGACATTTTTCACTTGCAATTTTGCACGTTATCTTCTTGTGCCCCCCTTTTAAAGGGGAAGGGAATGGCAATGGAGAATGGATATAAATGGAATATACAGGCAATGATATAAGAATTACTAGACAGTGTAAAGAGGCAGAATTGTAATTTTTGCCTTTTGGGGAATTGTAATTTTTTTTTCCTTATGGGCTAATCAAACAATTCCTCTTGTGTGTTACAGTGATAAATAATTTAATTTTATTTCTGAGATGGATTTTATTTCTTTCAATCAGTCGAGTAGGAATTTGCTCCTGTATTATTGAAAATAGCAGTTTGAGCTGTCTCTGATGTGCTGAACACAGTTTTCACCCCTCATTTTCCTAATAAACGAGGGAGCTGGGAGTACGTTTGCAGTTAACGATACTGTTCACCGGGGCAAGATTTGTCATATTCCTGCTCACCTGAATGGGCATGATGTCATGTTTTCTCCCAATGAAAAGAAGAGCTGCTCTTTATTTTTGTTTTGGGGGGTGGTTTAGGTCCTGCACTAGCTTAATCATATCAAACCACATGTCTCCCTTAAGTAAATGAAAAATGGGATATTTTAAGTAGATGGAGAAAGATGACATCAGGCCCATGTGTTTGGATATACTGATTTTAGCAGCAGGCAATCTGTTCAGTAGAAGAAGATGAAGGAATGTATTTCGATCAATAATTTTGAGGGAGAAAATATGAAACTGTTTGATAGGCGAGAGATACAGTCGGTCTGGCTGGGAAATGCAGGCACTTTCTACAGTACCTGCTGTGTGGGTAGCCACAGACACCTTGGGATATCCTAGAATGCAGAGGTTAGAGTTGTCATGGGTTTAAAAGTTTCTGTCACTATCCTTTTTGTTGTGCTCCTGAATGTATACGGGTTTTGTTTCTAGAGAGAGGCAGCCCTTTGAACCCTCTGTCTGTGACAGCCTTCCACTGAGAAACACAAATAAATGCAGATTTTGATGTAGTGGGGGTTTTGTTTGTTTGTTTTGCTCTAACACCAGTTTTGTTTCCTGTCTTTGGGGCCTCCAGTCTGAGTCTTTGGTCTAGAACGGTCCTGTCCTTCAGATTTGTCTTTGTCCCCTACTGCCCAATAGTTAAATTTATAGCTGGCATTCATTTTGACCCCTGTGCTTGGAATTAGCAAGTAACTTCTAGTACGGAATATATGGTAGGGACTTCCACTGTTCCTCAGCAATAGGTGAACTTGGGTTTAATCATGTTTGGGTTTTTTTTTTGTTGTTGCATTTTTAACCTCCCTTTCTCGTCTCCTATTGTAAAGACTAGGTAAGTGGCTTATCTCCAGTGGATCAGAAAATTGAGTAATGATTTATTTGAAAATCTCTTCCTAGATAAGACCTTTCACAGTTAGGAGTTATTTAAACACGGGTCTGCTCTAAGCAGTGGCAGGATAAGAAAGTTTTAAGTATTTCCTGTTTTCTTAGGACTTTTTACAGCAAATGTGTGATGGCGGCTGATTAGGCTAGAGTTGTTCCCGTCTGGTACCTGTTCTAGGCTGTTTGCAGTGAGAAGAGTAGGGCTTCTCACAATGGCAGAGTTATTTAATAAAACTTTTTTTGAAAGATAAATCTGGCATGACCTGTGTGAACAGATTTTAAATCAGTGCAGGTTGCCCTTCGGCTCTGGTCCTTGGGGCCAGGGCAGGCAGGGGAAGGTGCATTGAGCCTTTTAGCCAAGCTCTCACCTGAGATCCCTGTGGAGGAAGGCAGCAGCAGGTTCACTGGTTGTACAACTTCCAGTGAAGTTTAGCCATAACTGAATCCAAATGAATCAGCTGAGGCAAATGTTACCTCTGAAGCTCTCAGGACTTTGGCACTTCACCAAGCCCTGTCCAGCTTATGGGACTTTGTTTTTTATCCCTCCTTGGCAAATACTTCCTGTGTGGGGGCTTAGGCTTTTGTAGGCTCCTATTTTATTACATTGCAGCAAATCACTCTCATCTCCTGGGGAGTGAGGGGTAAATATTTCACCCAAAACACAGACTACTTAGGGCTGAATACCAAGTTGGCAGCTGCAGCTGGGCCATGAGCAGCAGCTCTGTGTGTAGTTACTCCCACCCCTATAAATACTCAGTGTGTGCTTTGACCTTTGTGCTCTGTCCCTGCTACAACTTCAACTGAGAAGCTGGTGGTTGGAGGGGGTTCAAAGGCTTTGGCAACAGCTGGATGTAGGCCAGGAGGAAGAGCAGATTTGTCTGTGTAAAGTCTGTGATTTATAATCCTCTGGTGAAGCTGTGATTGTTGGTGCTGTTCCCTCTGGAACCATTGTTCCCTCTAGAGCTGTTGGTAGTGTAGCACCAAGGTGCTGTGAGGGAAGGAAGGAGGAAGTCCTGGCAGGGGTGAGAGGCTGGACTTTTTCCAGCATGGTGGGCTGGAGGAATGGAGGTCTCTGTGTGGACATTGTATTCATTCCAGGGATGCTTCTCCTTTCCTGTCCCCCATCTCTGTTACCTTCTGGAGGACACCAAAATCAGTAATGCAGCTCTATAGCTGTGACTCTGCTGCTGAAACATAGGAAGTCCAGTCTTACCGTCCTTCTGTGCCTGAGGAGATCCTTAGGTGTTGGGCCATCAGCTGCACCCAAGAGTGATCCAGCTGGGCTATGCTGAGTGCTGGTCTCTGTAGGGTTGGATGGCACGAGCCACGCCAGGCCTCAGCAGCTCCTCTGGGATGCACCCTCAGGACTGTGTTGTTTGTGTGTTACCAGCACGTAAAGCTGGAGTGGAGCAGGCTCACACCTCTAACCCTGCGCTGTCACTAATACAGGCTTACGAGAGGCTCCTGAGCGGGGGCATTGTGCTGCCTCTGTTGAGGAGTAATCCTCTTTGCTTGTGTATGGTGCTTGCTAAATACAACTTAGTACTGCTGTCATTTCCCATCTGAGATCTGCCAGCTGGATTTTGAGTGTCCTTCCCCTTCCCAGCAGGTGCACCCAGGCTGGGACCTGGTGTGGGGTGATAGGGGCCAGAGCACTACACTTACCCCAGGAATTGTACTTTTCACAGAGAGCTGTTGACTTATTTTAATACTGGGGATGAAGCCCATAAGCTCATAGTGCTGAGAAGTTTGTGTGAGTAGCTTTTACATGTAGAATGTGCTTTGCAAATGTTGAATAATTCATATCTACTATAAAAATAAAAACAAGCGTGGGAGTTGAGTGAGTTTACCTGAGAACAGTCTGACACCTCACGTGAATTAAAGTGAGACTTTGATTCATTCACTGGATTCCTGAAAGCAGCACTGTGATGTTGATCTTCATCCTTCAGACGTTAATTAATTTTAGTGCTACTCTTTGGAGGAAAATTGGGTGTTTCAGTCCTGTGAGGTGGGGTAGTTCCAAGATGTTGTTCGTTGGTAGGACTGGAACAGTGCCTTCATGTGGCAATGTCAGTGAGGCTGTAAGGCCTCTGTGAACTAAACTGGGAATTTTTCTGGTGTTTGTTGTTGTGAAATATTTCAGTTTGAATCCTTAAATCTGTTGTTGTTATTTAGTAATAGTAATATTATAACATATAGTAATTATATAGTAATATAATAGCATATGGATCGATAACAACATGGGGACTGTTAATGAAGTAGAAGTGCAGAACTGGGAAGGATGAAGAGAAAAGGACAGAGTCTGAAGCCTGTGACTTGGTTTGAAAAGTTGTTTCCTGCTATGGAGACAGCTGGAAAGGCAAAAGAGAAGAGTGTAACTTAAGGTCATTTCTACATTTTAATCTGAGACAGATTTTGGTAGTAATTCTGTAGTATAAAAGGCTAATCAGCATTTAGGCTGTCTTTATCCCAGCAGAATATTTTCCAGTGTGTTGATGGGCCTGTGGTGGAGGGTGTCAGTGGTGAGATGCCAGAACATGCTGTGTGTGGAGCTGCTGGTATTCCCTGTGTGCACATAGCTCATGACACGCAGCAGCCATGGGGAGGGGAACAAGGAACAAATGGGTGACTTAGTTACACTGATTTTTGTGAAGTAACTGCATGGTCCTTGGTTTGTTCCTCTGCTCCCCAGAGGCAGGTGGCTGGTGGGTTCCCCTTTCTCCCAAAGCTGAGCACCTGGGCTTGGAGCAGAGCTGCTCTCCAGCAGGAACGTGCAGTCCCTGGTCCCTGCAGCCAATACGAGAGTCATTATGCAACACCACTTATTTCCTATGGCATCAGATTATGCAATTTCTGAGCAGAAGAATGCAAAGCCCTGGAAGAACACAGTAGCATTTTAGCAGATCCAAAAATACCTTCTGCAGGGTAGAGGCAGCATTTCTGTGTGTAGTGCTGAAAATACGCCATTACGTAAGGTGCTTATTTCCCAGCCGATGCTTGGCAGGGCTGCCAGGTGAAGCAGGATGTGCTCTCCCTGCCACTGGGGAGGTCGCTCTGCACTCAGAGGAGGCTGGATGGGTTCTTTGTCTCTCTCTGTCACCAAGATGAATTTTTATTGCCTTTTTCTTTTCTTTTTTTTGTTCCTTTTGACAAAATAAAAGTGGATGCTTGATTTCTCTTTCCAAATCAAGCACTGCTTCACCACCCCCTACAAATTTGTGACCTTATGCTGAAGGAGGTTCTACTGAAACATTTGTCTCATAGTGTTGGAGGTAGAAATTCATTCCTATGCTGAGAGCCAGGGCAGATGCACACATTGCATGTGGGGATAAGAGTCACCAGTTCTTTTAAGGTGAAGTCTGCCTTGGAAATCTATTAAATATCTTTGTAGGAGACAAGAGCATGATAGGAAAGGGGATCTGGTTGATACAATCTGTTGGGATTTTGGCAGGAATACTTACCAGAGACTCTTAAAGAGACTAAACAGCTATTAAATAACAGAGACACCAGGCTGGCAGACAGATCACTGGTTAAATTATATGGAATAAGAGTAGAGATATAAGGATGGTAATGTTTAAGCATTTTTCTCTGCTTTGGAGATGGCACTACTCATAGTCTTCCTACCTTTTCTTTGCTTATTCAGATATTTTAGGAATATTCTGCTTAGGCTGTGAGACTGTATAAGGAAGGTGTTGAGGGTAATAACTATGGAGGCCACCTGCAAGGAGTACTAGAAGGCTCCAGCGAACTTGGGTGATAAAATACCAGTTCAATTTAGTGTTGATTAAACACAATTCAATCTTAACATCCAGTCAGAACTAGGCTGTGACATAGCTTTGTCTGCTCAAGAATGAAATCTTAGGTTGTAAGAGACCCATGGAAGTTAGCTCAGCATCCTGAAGAACCAAGATGATCATTGTGCCTTTGTGCATTTCTGTGGCATTCTGTCCTTTTTAAGAATCCTAGCTGTGGTCTGACTTCCTCAGCTACCCAGAGAAGCTGCCCCGTCCCTGGGAGTGTTCAAGGCCAGGTTGGATGGGGCTTGGAACAACCTGAGTTAGTGCAAGGTCTGCCTGCCCATGAATTTAAGTTTTTTTTCAACCCAAACTATTCTGTGATTCTATGTTCTACAACTCTAAGGTGATGAAGGGGAAATGGAAAAGAGGTGATCAAAGACTCAGAGCAGGTTTCGTATGGTGAGTGAGAAGGTCAAGAGTGAGAATTGTTAGACTTGAAAAAAAATGTTGGAGTGGAGGATGGGATAATCTTTAAAATCACAGCTGGAATTAAAGAGATAATATGTTCAGGTGTCACTGAAGCAGCAAACAACTGGCTGTTCAAAGAAAGAAAGGAATTAAACACATGCAAAGTGAAGAGCAGCTGGTGTTACCTTCTACAACACAGAGTTAAGCTAGAAAACTCCCTGCCACAGCACAGTGTTTGCCAAAGTGTTCTGGTTAAAAAAATTCCTTGTCATATCTGCACGGCACCAGTCCTTTGTGTGCTGAGGCACAGACACCAGCCTGGTGTGCTGTGAGCAGGGCAGCTCTGGCTGCCTGCACACCCTTCCCTTGGCTTTGCAGCAGGAAAGGGGGATGGATGAACCTCCTGAGCTTCTGTGGCTTCACCCCATTGCTGCAGCCTAGGTGCCACTTCTTTCTCCTCAGCCAGGTTTGCTTGGGACGTGCAAAGTGCCAAGACAACCTGCAGCTGGCTCTTCACAGAGCCGGAATTCAGCCATTATGGATATTTCTTGGCTGGTACACGGTGCTATTTTTGTCATTGTCAGAAAGGGTTCAGGCCACAGAGCTAGACAGGGTTCTCTTTCTCACTGGTACAGCCACAGACAAAAGGATATCACAACTAAATTCACTGCTCCAAAAATGATGTGTCCCTGTTTTCGGATAGATGGAATATATTGAATAAAGGCTAAATTAAGTCATCGTGAAGTCAAGATTTTGTTGTGATAACACAGACTACATCCAGCATAGTTATATGTCCATGGTCTCACAAGCTTAATGCCCATGGCTACGTTAAAATATTCTATTAACATTTTAAAATGATGATGATTATGATAGTTATGAGCCCTAAGCACTTGCTGCCACATCACTCAGGTGAGGATTATTGTGCCTGCAAAAGAAAGTCGTCTTATGTTGAGGTGGTATCCCAATATTTATTGGAGAGAGGAAGTAAAAGTATGTGTTCAAGTCAGGATTCTGCAGGAGGTGCAGAAGTAGTGTAATGTCTATCTGACAACCTGAAAGAGCAGTGTAAAGCACAAAAAAGCCAATGTGACAAGACTTCATTTTCCCAGGTAAACGTCCTGTTTGTTGTAGAGAAATGTTTATATGCAGAAAAATGAAGAGAGCTATTGCAGTGACAGAAAATCTCAGCTGGGTCAGATGAAGAATTTTCACCTGTTTTATCAGCAGTTGATTGTTTTGGCAATATAATTGTAGTATTTAAAGATAAGGCTGGGTTGTGGCTGGGCATTCATGTGAGTGTGAGACGGCAAGAAATGTGCTTTCTTGAAGGAGCAGTGTGTCTTGAAGAGGAAACTGATGGCTTAAAAACCACCAAGCTTTTGCTTGGGCTACTCCATAGTTGGCTTAAAGGTTTGCCAATAGCCTGGGCTGGGTTATATCAAGTTAATGTGGGCAAGCTTCATAGTATGGTTTCTTTTTTTACAACCTAACAAAACAGATAATGTAACTTATGAAAATGTAATGTAATTAATTAATGTAATAATGTAACTTAAAAAAAATTCAGCCCTCCTGAAAACAGAATTTGCCTTTTGGTGGTGTTTAAGTTATTCTCTATTAATAAATCTGCTTTTACTTTTTGTTTTCAAAGCAACCATGCAAAACACATGCCTATGTTCCAAGTAATGTAAAAAGTGTGGCAGAAGAGGTATATCTGATCCACTCACGTAACATTTTCTTCATCAAGAGAGCAGGAAAAGAAAGTCTGTTCAAATCCTGTGCAGTAAAACACATTGTTCAAACCCTAAAGGTCAGAAGTGACAATAAAAGCTCTGGGACTTGCTAATTCAGCAGCTCTCAGTCATTCCTGTGCTGGAGTTGTACACCGAAGGGAGAGGGCAGTGCATCAACCTGTTGTAAATGTTCCCTGTAGAATTTGAGAGAGAGTCACAAGGGGCAGGAGAACATGATGACTGTGCTTTATAGACATGCCTTTTGTGGTTTTGTTAGATTTTAGAACACTTTTAAAGCGTTGTCACAAGCCACTAGTTGAGATGATACACACACAAATTCCAGTCGTGTTATCAGCGAGGAAATGTGTAGTTACCTTCTTGTGCCCACTGTAGCCAGGAGGAAATCACACTAAGTACCAGAAAAAAGCAGGGGCACTCCAGGGCTTGGCTGTAAGTAGTGATCTGGGCAGGAATCTCCTGTGTCCGTGCTAGTTCCATGTACCACCTGGATAATTTCTCCCAGCAGCTCTGTTTCAGCCCCTAGACTTGGATCAGACCTGTGCTTTTATTCCCTTTGCATGTTGGAAGTGCAAGCAAAGGTTATGCTTCACTGGCTAAGATAGAAATAGCATTCAAGGAAGCAAACTTAGTGTTACTGGAGATTTGGGTTGTCAGGAGACTGAATGGTGGCCTCTGTGCCTATGCCACCTTTCCACCACACTGACTTTTGTTTGGCTTGTTTTGTGTGCTGTGTCTGATTACCAATTAAAAGTTGATTTGCCACTCAATTTTTAGCACAGCTCTTTAAAGGAAAAATTTTAAAGGAGGAACTTCAGTAATGGTCCATGCAAAGCATTGGGTTAACTCAGCTGTGTCTGCAAACCTGACCATTGTGTTGACACTCTTATAAATATTGAACTTGTATAGGCAGCCAGGTGCTTCGGTGGCTCTGGGGGAGTGTGAGGACACTTCCTGGATGGCTGTTTCCAGGGACAGACACAGTATCAGGCAAGGTGAGAGCATGCCTTGGTAGCGGATTCACCCACTTGGTGATTCAGGTAAACTCTCACTTTTCTATAGTTTTAAACTGAATTTTGGGCTGTCTGACATGTTGAGGTGCAGCCTCACTCTTCCAAGAAGAGGTGCATTTCATGCTCCTTTTGTCTGGGGGCAGTGGGATTTTGCCTGGAAAAAAATACTTTGCATGGAAATGGAGTCATTTAGAGAAGTTGTGATCGTACAAAATTACACTGAGACTCGAATCTCCTTCTAGACAGAAGAGAAATTTGTTAGTGTAGAGTGCATGAACTCATCAAAACAGTTCAAATCCGAGGGTCTGCCTTCAAGTCTGTGTGTGCAGCAGCACTTTGTGAAATCTCAATCTCTTAAATATGCACAGTCCTCCCACACATGGAGCTTCCAGCTTTTGACTGGGAGGCTGCTGCAGCAGGAGTATCCCTTGGGTAGAAATAGCACATCCCTTGGCTATGCCTTTCCCTGGAAAAGCTAAAGATGCACATGCTGATCATAGACATGGAATCCCAGGCTGGTTTGGGTTAGAAGGGACTTTAAAAATTATTCAGTTCCACCCCCTGCCATGAGCAGGGACACCTTCCACTATCCCAGGTTCCTCCAAGCCCTGTCCAACCTGGCCTTGGACACTTCCAGGGATGGGGCAGCCACAGCTTCTCTGGGCATCCTGTGCCAGGGCCTTCCCACCCTCACAGGGAACACTTTCTTCCTAATACCTAACCTAAACCTGCCTTCCTTCAGCTGAAGGCCATTCCACCTTGTTTCCTCCCAGATTTGCCCTAAACCAGGACATCCTGTCACTACATGCCCTTATGAATACATCCTGAATGGCAGTCTGGATATAATGAAACCTAGAAGTTTCAAGAAAATGTTTTTCTTTGCCTTTTCTTTTTTTGGGAAGTGTTCAACATGAAAAATCTCAGCCTTTTGGTACTATGACTAAAAGAATAGTGGTGGCGTGACAGTAATACTTGGAAAATGCTCTTCTTCCCTTGTTTGAAGAGATGGCGAGATCTAAGGCAACCTAATTTCATTGGATTAAATCACGTTTTGCTAAGGCAAGAGGTTGCACATTGCAGAATTTACTGCAATAGAAGAGAATTAAAAGAATTCATTTCCCTAACAAGTCAGCACGTATGTGTTGTGGCAGAAACCACCTTCTCCCGCTCCCAGGGTTTCTGCACCACTTTGCTTCAAGCTGGCTTGATAGGAAGTTGATTTAAAAGAAGTGCTGCTGTTTCATGCTCTCCAAACAATGAGTTTGCTACACCTCTGAAAATCAGGCTGCTTATGTAAGGGCCTAAATAAGGCTGTATCATGGCAGTTTGAAAACAATTCTATAACTTTTATATGCCTTCTCTCCCCATGAAGCACATACAGGGGCATGTAAAGTGGCAGGACACTGTGCCTAAAGGCTTTTTTTATTTGAAACATCTCAGTGTTGGAGAAGGCAATTTGATCTGGGAAAACAGACCTGATATCTCTGAGTCTGGGGCTTTGTTCTTGGCTGAGCTGTGTAGTGAAAAGCTGTTCATTCCCTGTTAAACCTTCACAATCAAACATTCCAGAGGCAGAAAACTGCATAGAAATGTAAAAGCAAAACCTTACACTGTAGTAGTGTACTCTCGAGAGTCACATAACAGCAAAGTTATTTTATCTTCCAAGTCTGATTTAATCTTTAATGCACTTCCCAAGGCTTAAATTTTAGATATTTTGGGACACTGTTACCTCAAAATCTGACCTTTACATTTGAGTTTTTTGCAGGACACTTGGTTTATGTTTTATTTGCATTCCTTAATATTCTATGTTACCAAAAAGCAGATTTCTCTGTAGGAACAGTGGTTGCATTTTGCTCTTGTTTAAACAATCACTTGTCACTCCCTGACTTTAGATAATGAGCAGAGGCTGTGCCCAGGAACACTGAGTTGGGCTTGGCCTGGTGTTTTTCTGAAATTCTGTCCAGGTCTGAAGCATTTCTTTATAACAAAATCTGTGATAATATAGCAACTGCTGCTGGTAGTAATTGTACTATGAGGTCACACTGCAGCTTCCCATACTGGGGAATTGGTCATTGTAATGCTGGTCACCAGTAGGTCGGGAATAACCAACTCTCCAGCTTCCCAAATGAGTCTGATTCAACTCTTGTACTGGTTTGGGCTGTGCTGCAACCTCTGCCTCACTTGCTGTTTTGCTTTCTCTCAAACAACAAAGTTTACAACCTAAATAAAGATTTTATGCAAACCCCATGGGATCAGGCAGGATACAGGAAGGTAATCCAGGTTCCTGGCTGTTCCTGTTTGCTGCTGGAGAGGGGCTGAAGGCCAGGGCAGGAGCTTTTCATCCTGCAGGCTGAAGGGCTTATCTCTCTTCTCTGCAGTGACCTCATCCGGAGGAGTTAGGGCACGGAGCTGTTCCCTTGCCATTGGCTGTGTCCTACCTGGCCACCTCTTTCTTCCTTCCAATGGCTGTTTGCAGAGCCTGGAAATTTGCACCCACTATAACTGATCTTACTTTTTAACGAAATACTTTCTGTTAAGGCCATTTTTTTTACCCCACTGTCAGCTTCTTATGGAATTTAAAACTGAACTTTGTTCCATGTTGCAGGCTGAATTCACTTAATTACTTGTGGCCCAGCATTAGAGCCTCTTGTTTCAGAAGGCACTGTCCCAAACAACTGTTTTTGCACTGGGCAGCTCTGGCAGCATGACCCCCAGCCATCAGCCTGGCTCTGTGGGAAGGTGGCATCACCATGGGTTGTGGAAAAAAGACCTCTCAGTGGAGCATGGAGCAAGAGATGGGGGCATTTCTTAAAAGGGATCCCAGCTCTTGTTTTATGTGCACCGTCCCAGCAGCTTATGCAGGGAAGAGGTGGAGAGCAGTGGTGGGAGATTAGCAAGGAGGGTCTGCTGTTCTGTGAAGCTCTTAAAGTTTTACTTGCTTATGAGGGTGACACGTATGTGGTCAGAGAATTGAACATATCTTGCCACAGTGGGCATGGAGGATCAGTAACAGGCCCAGGATGGTCATAACTAGGTGGAGCTCTGAGGGAGCAGCCACAACCCATCCCTTGGTGGATTCAAGGTACCTGTATCACCGGGCTTTGTTTCTTTAACACCGTGTCTCGAGGGTTTACAGAGGGATCCAGAGCTCGTGGGCTGTGCCAGGCCCAGGAGCAGTGGTGGCACTCAAGCCATAGCTGAGCTGGGGCCAGCATCAGTCTGATAATGCTATGGGCACTCTCTGCAAAGAGTCTTTCATGATTTTGGCCTTTAGGCTCTTGTTTAAAATTGTGGTGTTTGTTTATAGGGCAATTGCTGCAATAGATTACCAAGAGTATTGCCTGAGTGGAGTTTCTGTTGGAACTATTTATTTGTTTCTTTTAGGGCAGTAATTATTTACCAAGTATCAGCAGCTGTCTGGAAAGTCTAGTTAATTATCAGCTCACCTCAGTGAAACTGCACGTAATGAAAATACTTAAATAAAAAATTGAAAGTTGTTCTTTTTCCTCTTGTTTCAGGTACTGGGCCCACGAGTCACATGTGAGTTGTGTCGTACAAATGCTCTGAGCACCCCCTCGGGCAGTCTCCTTGATGCACACTCACGGCATCATGGCCAGCACTCAGGAGCGCCTGGGCCTGTCTTCCTCTCCCAGCTCCATCTGCAAAGCCTTCTGTGAGGACAAAGACTTGGGGAGGTTCCCCGACGAGCACCCCGCTGCCGGGAGCCACCTGTCTCCTGAGCTTCTGGAGGACGTGCAGGAGCGGGGCTCGCTGCCGGCCGAGCTGCTGGAGGGCGTGAGCAGCCCGGGCACGGTGGCCGTGCTGACCAGCATCAGCGAGGACGCCCGAGACCAGTTTGAGAACAGCGTTCTGCAGCTGCGGGAGCAGGACGAGTCCGAGCCAGGGCTCCCGCAGGGCACCCGCAGCCCGGGGGATGGGGACACCAACGGTGCCACCGATGATGTGAAGGTCCAGTTCAACCGGACGGGCAGTGGCAGCGGTGGCTTCCTCGAGGGGCTCTTTGGGTGCCTGCGGCCCGTGTGGAACATCATAGGCAAGGCCTACTCCACGGACTACAAGCTGCAGCAGCAAGGTAAGAGCACCTGCACTGCTTTGGGGTGAGATGAGGCAAGTAACCCAGGGCTCTTCCCCAGCTCTCCACGTGGCCGTTTTTGTCTTGTCCAGCCCTGTCATGAGTTTCCAGGGACAAATCCTGCACTGTAGAGCCAGCAGCTGTCATGTGTGGCAAAGGCAGCTCATGATGGAGTCAAAACCTCTTCAACCCCATGGCTTGGACCATTGTGACAAGGCCTGAATCTGGACTGAGTGTGGGGATCAGAAGGAATTATGTTAAAGTACTTGGTACAATCTCTGTGTTAATTTCTGGAGGTTTTTAATGCCAGATAGAAAGCACTGATATAGGTACTTCTGCTTCAGAACCTTCAGGTGAAGGCTGTCCCCAGTTGACCAGCAAATAGCAGGAGTACTGCTTCTCTTTTAAAAAGACTTTTATTTCTTTTTATTCAGGAGTAATTTTCCTCTTTAAAATATTATTTAGTACTTGTCTTTCCAGAAATACATTCTCTAATATTTATACCTTTTCAATTTGGATGTGTAAGCATAAATGTGTAAGTGTATGGGAGTATAAATACTTACAAAATCTGTAGCTTGGGAATAAGTGATGTCCCAGCTGACTGCATGTGTATATATATATATCTATATATCTATCTCTATGTATAATCTTTAGGGGGTACTGAAAGCTAAAGAGCAGAGTATGCTCTGCTGTTGGTGTCTGATTTCTCCCCTAGCACAGGAGGAGGGAGGTGACAGATGGGGAAAGAACAAGCTGTCATTAGAATTAAGGAGCTGAAATGGTTGAGGCTTATGGAAAATGGGAACAGCCTGGCCACTGCAGTACCATGGGGCAAAGTCTCCTTTGAGCATCACTCAGTAGTAATCAAATGGCTTTTTGGCACCTTGTAAGATACAAGGTCAGAAACCTGTCTGAGTGGTTCAAGTCTAAACCCCAGGGAGAAGGGGAACAGCTCCTAATATGAGGGAAAAGAGCTGTTAAATAACATGTTGGATGAATTTGCCTTGAAATCAACTTCCTACAGTCAGTCATTTCCAGTTCATAAGTGAGCAGGAAATGCACCTCTACATTCCAGGTGCCTCCTGAGCAGTAGCCCTGCCTGCAAGAGTTTGCTTGATTTGAAATTCTCTGGCACAGTTGGTTCTGGTTTTTTTGCATGTTGTAAACTTGGTGTGTCACATGTGGTTCAGACTATAAATAAAAACAATGACAGAAAGTTCCCTGGGGGATTAAGGCTGCTGGGGTGATTGCACACTGAGTGGACAGTTTGGGAAGGGGCTATCTGGGTGGAGAGTGTCCCTTGGGAAGGAAAAGGAGGTTCTGAGCAGTCGGATGACATTCAGAGCAGGCATTGGCCAGTGTCTGTGTGACAGTGCTTTGGGTTGGATGCTCAGTGTTTGTAAGTGAAGCTAAAAATTTCTGAGGAAAGGCCACAGATGCAGAGTGGCAGTGGCCGCTCGTAGCAATTCTCTATGTGTCCCACACCTGTCCCCACTGCTGGCTCTGAGCCATCCTGTGCTGGTGTGTCCCTGTCGCCTTGGACTGGTGGCTTTGGAGAGCTGCCTGTGAGGCAGAGAGATCCCATTTCCCATATAACTGGGCCAGCAGATGCATTGGAGACCACAGTGCTTTGGTGGCCCACAGGGAACACTCGCTTTTGTATGGAAGTCACCAAACTAAAAGATTGCAGCACTAACGAATGAGAAGGAGCAGCTGAGAGCAGTGCTGGGGCTGAAGGGTGCACACAGAGCTCGTTCCTGTGCATAGGGTATCTTGCTGTTCTCTGTGTTGGGAGCATGTTCAGAGCCACACATCCAGGGGCACTCTGCAGTTTGCTGCTGGCATCAGGCCATTCTAATAGGGCAGATTTGAACTGGCTACAGATGTGGTAAGGCTGAGGATTAACAGGGATCTGCTATATGTGGCCTGTGTGGTTGAGCTGCATTTTCAGTGTCTTCGCTGTTAGAAAGGGGAGTGAAAAGAAGATTTAAAAAAAAATTATTGTTATCTTGTCTTCTGGAGCTGCTCAGTTGTTTAGCTCTGATGACATCTGTTATCCTGATGACAGTACTACACTTCTGTTACCCAAGGATAAACCTTTTTAAACTGCTTCTGTGCTGAAACTTGAGGATTTTGTGAGAATATTCATGTTCTCTTTTCCAGATGATCTCATTCTTGCTTCTTGCCACCAGAAAACCATCTTTGTGTGCATTTCATCAGCTACGTACAAGCCAGCAGTTCATTAACTGATGTATGTGATTATTTTTATTTTTGCTGTCTTTTAGCAAGAGCACAGAGGATGCATGGATTGTGTGTGTGCAAGTGCTGTGTGGCTGAGGAGATGTCTGAGGCCCTTTCAGCAGCAGGGAGAGGATTGTGGTGGCTTTTCATGTCCCTGGGAGCTTTGGGCTGGTGCCATGGATCTGTGCATGAGACAACGACTTAAAGCCTCATCCAGGAGTAATCCTTTGTGTTGGGCTGAATCAACAACAGGGGTAGGAGTCCAGTTTGGATTTGCAGCCATGTGGCCTTCCAGTACTTAAAGAGGGGTTATAAAAAAGAGGGAGAGCAACTTTTTACGTGGGGAGGTAGTGATGGGGCAAGGGGGAATGGTTTTAAACTAATAGAAGAGAGATTAAGATTAGATGTTAGGAAGAAATCCTTTCCTGTGAGGCCCTGGCACGGGTTGCCCAGAGAGGCTGTGGCTGCCCCTGGATCCCTGGAATTGTCCAAGGCCAGGTTGGACGGGGCTTGGAGCAACCTGGGATAGTGGAAGGTGTCCCTGCCCATGACAGGGGGTGGAAGGGGATGGGTTTTAAGGTCCCTTCCAACCCAAACGGTTTTATGTTGCCTGCAGGTGCTTTGTGGTACTTTTTTGTGCTCCCTGATATCCCTGCCTGCCTGCCTGCTTTGGCTGTCCTGCAGGCCTATTCTTCGGGACATGGTGGTGGTGTTGTGGTTGCAAGTAGTAAAAGACAAATAGGTTTCAAGTCCTTGAGCCCATATTGCCTGTGAAGCTTTGGCTTGTGACTTGGTGAAAGAGGGGAAAGATAAGAACAACTTTTACATGATTCTACATTATCGTCTTATTGAAATTACTGCTTGAGTGTCCTTCCTGACACTCAAATGGTCACCAAGAGGGGTGTGCCTGTGCTTCCCTGAAGGACACAGGCTGGGCAGAGCATTGCTCAGCTGGGAGCTGCCACAGGTTCTGTGCTGGCTGATCAAGTGATGCCAATTGCTGCTTGGTGAGGAGTCATTCCTGCATGGAATGTTTGCTTTTGTGTTGTTCGGGGCCAGCTGATTATCTGAGGTTTAAATACTTGGGGTTTGACCCATAAAATTTCTCCCTCCTATGTTTTTCCAGTTGTTTACCCTGATTTCTAAAGGCTGTTGGTGAGTGTTTTCGGGGAGACACACTCAGTTCTTTATTTGCATCTACCAGTTATTTAATTTGGATTGTGGGGACTCCAGCACTTTAAAACAAGACTTATTTGTGTTTCCTAGAGACTCATTAGACTTCCCAGCCATTTCCTTTGGATTAAGAAGCTGTCTCCCGGAGCTGCTTTCACCTTCCCTTTCACGAGTTGTGTTTACCATCATTGTGAGAGTTTTTGTGTGTACCTGGAGAGCAAGGTGCCCATTGGAGGGTGCTTGTGTTGGGGTCTGTGTAAACCAGAGATGCTTCTTGTCACAGTGCCAGTGCTAGAGAGCAGCCAGTGCTGGGAAAGACTTCCTCCAAATAGATTGGCTCAGTGGCTCAGGCTGCTCCTTCCTTTCTTCCCCATGGGAAATAGATTGCCATCATTCCACTCAAATGGTTCTTAATCACCTCAGAAACGCAAGTTCTTGCGCAATTCCTGCTGCTATTCCACTTTAATTTATTTAGGGGAAGTATCCCAATGGCTTCTTTAGGCCCAGAAGAGTCTAGCTACTGCACTGTATGTTACCTATGGTTTGGCTCTTTGTTCTTCTTGATATTCCCAAAGGTGCAGGATATTTCACTGTCACTACACTGAAACCTCTTTCCTGAATTGTGCCCCTGACAATCAGGATGCAAATGGGATATGGGAGAGGATCTGTGTTCCCAAATAAACACGAGATAACTTTGCAGAAGGAACGACATTAACTTTTGCTTACTTTGTTTACAGCCTTTCTCAGCCTTTGCCATTGCAGAGGGAATATTAGAGGAAGGTAATATTACCTGATAGGGAGTATTAAGAGCAAACTAGGGTTCCAAGGTGATACAGTTATCCATTCCTGCTCACAAACTGTAGATGCTTCATGGAAATGAATGTCAACGTTCTGTGCCCTGTACAGGAAAGACAGACGTCTGACAGGTAAAGATGGAAAGCGACTTTGGACAAGGGGCAATGGCTTCCCACTGCCAGAGGGCAGGGATAGATGGGATACTTGGGAGAAATTCTTCCCTGTGAGGGAGTTGAAGCTCTGGCACAGGTTGCCCAGAGAAGCTGTGGCTGCCCCTGGTTCCCTGGAAGTGTCCAAGGCCAGGTTGGATGGGGCTTGGAGCAACCTGGGATAGTGGAAGGTGTCCCTGCCCGTGGAAGGTGTCCCTGCCCATGGCAGGGCGTGGCACTGGATGAGCTTTAAGATCCCTTCTACCCCAGTCCATTCCATGATTCTATGAAAAAAACAGCTATTCCAGCACAACAGCACAGTTTCTGTGTTGCCCGTATAAAAATACTGTTCATCTACACGCACAAAAATCACCTGCATTTGCCACCTCATTTCAGAAGTGGTGCATTTGTGAATTAAATAGAAATACAGATCTTCTTGATTTAATTGTGAATGAATTAATTTTATTAATTATCTAATTATTTTCTTTATTTAAAGTCTTCTAATGTTTAAATGTCCAAAAACTTAAATGCCAATTTATGTTCAGAGCTGCGAGCGGATCCATGAGTATGGAAAATACCTTGTGTCTGGGAAGGAACATGTGCTGGGGGTGAAGTCTGCCCTGCCAAGGCAGAGGGAATTTCTGCTGTGGATGAGCAATGTTTTTGTTTCTAGTTCAGTGAGCAGAAGGAGCGCTGGGGTCTGGCTCTGGGGGGAAGCTGCATTTCCATAGCCGTGCCCGGGGAGTAGAGGAGAGAGAGGCAGGAGACAGCAGCCACTGCTTTCCTGTCACAGGAATGATCCCAGGGAAAGCTTTGAACTGGGATCAGCCCACAGACAGCTGGGATATACAGGTTTTCCTTCAGTGATAACAGTATCTAAAATGGACACTTAGGCATAATCACAGCTGCAGCCCTGGAACATCCCAATGGCTTGGAATCTGGATGAGAGAAGACACACTTCTGTAGTCATCTGAAACAGGTCTGTACAGGTGTGACTTCCTTTTATTTCAGAAATCAGTGGGTTACTTGTTGCGTTTGCTGCTAAATAATTTATTCTCCAAACTTAGATCTTTATTGAATTACAGTAAATAAACAATCCCCTGCCTTTTATCCTGCTGTTTGTGAGATTTAAGGTAATTTCAATGTGACTGACAGGGAATGAGGGTTTCTGTTCTGGTGGGTGCAACTCTCTTGAAGCAGTTACACAGTGCCACTGAACCACTCCAGCATTATCCTTACAAATGGGTGTAGGTACTGAAGAGGAGGAATTGCTTAAGGTTGTTTTGCCTGTTTGACATGGACATACACGATGTTGGTGTAGGGAGGAGCTGTATCTGTGCCTGCTGCTGGTGGCTGATGTGCTTTGTGTTGGCTATCTTGGTGGTTGCTGCTCTATGTTTTACAACCTGCCACCTCTGACTTTTATTTCCTGTTTTTCTTTATTTCAGGGAGTGAAAAAGACCCTCAATATTTTTTATATCACTTGTGAATGTTAAATGTTTCTTCTAATCTGTGCTTCTCAATGGAGTTATGCACTTTCTTCAGTGTTGGGGTAGAGGGTCTCTTCCCAAGATGGCCAATCCAGGGTCCCTGGTATGGTAAATTTCTGCCTGCCAAGCTGGAGTGGCTCACTCAAGTGTTTAGCAGGGTGGTGAGCTCTGAAAAAGCAGCTGGAAGGATGGGAATGAGCAGGCTGAAGGCGGCTGGGATGGCTGAAAGGGTTGTTGAGGCTGAGCACTTTTGGTGTGTTCCTCAGCTGTGCCAGGAGAAGATGTCACCTACTCCCTCCAGAAGAGCCCACCCTGTGGTACAGGAGGTGGCAGATGCTGCTTTGGTGTGGTCTGACAGTTTCCATGGTTTTGACCTTTTCTGTTATCCCATTTTTTCACCTGTGCCCAGACACGTGGGAGGTGCCGTTCGAGGAGATCTCGGAGCTGCAGTGGCTGGGCAGCGGGGCACAGGGAGCCGTGTTCCTGGGGAAATTCCGGGCAGAGGAGGTGGCCATCAAGAAAGTGAGGGATCAGAACGAGACGGACATCAAGCACCTGCGGAAGCTCAAGCATCCCAACATCATCGCCTTCAAGTAGGTTGTGACCCCTGTCAGGAGCTTTGTCCAGGCAAAGCCGTTCGCTCAAGTTCTCTGGGAAGGGTTTTACAATCCAGGAGCTAAGCTGTGTCTAGGACAAAGTGGTGGTCACCCTTCCTGTCCAGCTGTCTGTCTGCTGCTCCTCACTGTGTGTTCTCTTTGACAGGGGAGTCTGCACCCAGGCCCCGTGCTACTGCATCATCATGGAATACTGTGCCCACGGGCAGCTCTACGAGGTCCTGCGGGCTGGCAGGAAGGTCACCCCGCGGCTGCTGGTGGACTGGTCCACGGGGATTGCCAGTGGCATGAACTACCTGCACCTCCACAAAATCATCCATCGAGACCTCAAGTCACCCAAGTGAGTATCAGCTGCTTATATATCTCTTAGTTTGGGTTCCTCAAGTCACCAAAGTTAAACATCCCCCAGCTGTGGTTCTTCAGGTCATCAAAGGGAGTCTCAGATGCTTAAACATACCCCAGTTGGGGCTATTTTCTCCTTTTCTTGAGAAATAATTTAAAGTTTGGTCAAAAGACTCTACTATTTTTTCCCCTGTGTTGACTCAAAACTAATGAAAATGAAACTATTGCAACTTGTTGGCACTTAACAAGAGTAGAAATTTTACCAGTATCTTCCATGATAAACAGCAGTCAGGAAATATTTAATGATTTGATGATATTTAGTCTTTTTGGAAAGTGGGATATTCTGTTGCCTCCTGCCTTTTTATTTTTCTTTCCTATTCTCCTGTTATGTCCCTGGTTTTCTGGAATGTGTCTTCCTCATTTCTCTGTTGCTTTCTGACTATAATGTTCTGGCTTCTTTATATTCTTATTCCCTAGATGTTCATTACTTCTTTAGTCTGTGACAGTGCGTTAAGATAATGCTTTTAGATAATTTACAGCACAGTTTAAGATACAGCTTTGCCTCTGGATCCTCAGTTACTTGTTAATTTGCAGTTTTATTGAGATTGATTTTTGACTTGTAACATTAAGAAATACCTTTAAGGCACAAAACACAACCGCCCAAAAGAGACTGAGAGCTTTTATTGAGGAAAATGCAAAATCTTTTGTTTTGTATTGCACTTGTGAGCAGCGTGGCCTCCTCAACAGGTGGTGTTGATTAAGAAGGGATTTACTCCAGTGGCTTTTGTGGTACAAGAAAAATCACAAAATGCTGATTTCTTTTTTTTTTCCTTCTCCAGTGTTTTGGTAACACACACAGATGCAGTAAAGATTTCAGATTTTGGTACATCTAAAGAGCTCAGCGATAAAAGTACCAAAATGTCCTTTGCGGGGACAGTGGCATGGATGGCCCCAGAGGTGATACGGAACGAGCCCGTCTCAGAGAAGGTGGACATCTGGTGAGTCGTGTTCATGGTCAAGTACCTTCACCTTCTGTTCAGTCACTTGGTTTCCCAGGACTTTCCATGTCCTTTCCTCATCCTGTGCCTGAGCATGATTTGCTCTTTGGTGGGCTGTTCCTTTCTCCTTCCGCCTGGTGTCCTGAGCTTAGGTGGGCTCTGATGCAAAGGGAAATGACACAGGTGTGCTGGCTGGGTGCTGTCCTGCATGTTCCAGCTGAGGCTCAGTGCAGAGATTCTGTGTCTTGCAGGAAGCAAACAGAGAAGTTCTTCCCTGTGTTGTTATCCAGCCCAGAGGTTTCTCCCAGTGCTGTGCTCAGGGCCCCCTCAGCAGTGTGCACAGCCAGGGTGGTTTTCCATTGCTGCCCGCCCTCTCCAGGGCCATGGTGGAGCTGTGGGGAGCCCCCTGCTCTGCTCCCCACCTCCTTGTGCTTCCTGCACACCAGGCTGACTGTTGGATGTGCAGCCCCAGGATTACAGTCCAGTGAATCCAATCGTGGATCCAAGAGGAAGGAAACCAGGATAGGTTGTAAGAGTTTTGGAACCTGTCTCCATCCATGTGGAACATGCTCTGTGTCCAAAGGAACACAGGGAACAGTTCAGTATCTGTGCTATTAAAAATGCTTGAGAGGGCTTGGCCTTGGAGTTCCTTTGGGAAGCCTCTCCACAGGTTTCAGAGCCCTCAAGGGAACTGCATCTCTGTTTCTGCCTCATTATTTCTGCATATTAAATGTCAGCAGCCAGGACAAATGCCCTTCTCCCTGCTTTACAGTCAGGAGGGATTTGCTTCCTGTGGTTTTTCAGCTTCAGATGCTGTCCCTTCCCTGGCAGGGCAGGGAGCTGCTGGACAAAGCTGCGGGTGGTCCAGGGGCAGTGGAGTCAGGAGGGAGCTGCTGCTGCAATTCTAGCTCAGAACCAGACTTGACCTGAAGGGCAAGATTTCCTGCAGGGAAGGTGGTGTAACCTGGGGTGTGCAGCTGCTCTTGTGCCCACGGTGTCCTTCGTGTTTGTTTTGGATGTCCAGGCCACAGCACAGCTGGCTTCTCTGGGAGGAACACTTGGGTTGTTCTGGAAGAGAATACACCCAGCATTTGTCTGCTGAGCCCCTCCCTTTGAATCACAGGATTGTGGGGATGAGCAGTGCTGGATTTCCACCCTTGGCTTTCTGTCCTTTAGAGTGGTTTATGCTCAGGAATATTTCACAGAACATCTTGTCCAATAAAACCTTTGCTCCTTCCCTCAGTGACTTAGAGATACTGCTCTTTGCTGCCAGTTCCTCTGGAGTTCACACAACAGTAGTGATTGCTAAGATTCTTCCTTGCCATTCTTTCCTCCCTCAAGATAAATAAAAATGCTGTTCATGAATGCTGCCAACAGATGAGAGCAGTTCCTGAGCTGCTTATATGTCTGCTCTCTCTCATCTTTAACAGCATGCAGAAAAATAAATCTATAATCTTATCAGGAGTCTTGAAAATCCTTTGTCGGTTCTTAGTCATAACAAATATGAAACCAGATGAGCTTTCCATGGTAGTTTGTCCAACCTCCTGGATCCCTGCTTTCCTGCAGCCCACAAAAAAGGATTTTTAGGTGAAAAATATTAAAATTCTGCTTGTTTGTTGATTTTTTTTTACACATGATTTAAAGCCAATGGACTTTGAAAGTGCAGTGTTTTTCACATGAAGTTGTTTCCTGACTGGTGATTGTTCAGACCTAGTAGTTTGTCCCTTAGAATTTTTTCTGTGCTTATTAAAAGCACTAGATATTGGTACAGGCCAGAAACAGAAACACCATTCTCACCTTTCACCTGGCTGCAATCTCTAGCTTGGCAGGGTCAGTGTCCCACAGAGGGATGGGATATGGGGTGAGGTGGCACATCGGGCTTGGAAATGGAGATGGTTGTGCCTCACCTGTATCACAGCCCAGTTGCTGATGGGCTGTAACAGTGGTGGTGGTTCTCAGCAGCATTTTGTTTACCTCTGTATTGACTGGGTTGGTGTTTCTTTGGTGTTTTATTGGGTGATGATTGTATACAAAACAAATGTTTGCTGTTAAAAAATAAGGTTTTGGTTCTTTCTGGTCACGTCACTAAGGAAGAGAAGCAAAGTGAGTTTTCTTACCTACATCTTTCAGTTCTTGTAGGAGGTTCTTTCCCAGACTGAGTTCTCTTAATTAATTTTTTTTGCTTTATCCTTCCTTTCTTCAGAACAAAAGGAATATCAGATGAGACCTCATGTGCTTTTGGTACTGACAGTTATACAAGTAGCATTTGTTTCCTAATTTCTGTGTTGCAGTAGTTGTAGTGCTGAGTCTCAAACCTTGAAACTCTTACCAGGGACTACAGGTAACAGCAGAGGGAGCCTTTGGTTAAGGAAAAAAACCCAAAAACCAGTTAAATGAAATGTAAAAAAGCCACAAAGCCTTTGTTGTGTTGTCTCTGTAAGACACTTGTCAGTCTGTGCAGTAGTCAATCATCTGTTCTTACCAGCAAGAACAGTCCAAAGTCTGTCTGAGAGTAGACGAGTAGACTTTGGAGTCTTTTCATTTAACAGAAGCAAGACTTAATCTGTACGGAAAATGTGCTTTCAGGAACTTTAAAGTCTCACAAAAAAGTAGGAAATGGTGGGTGAAAACCAGTGTGGTCTTGTATTCAGCCCAGTGCTGGAGCAGAGGCGTTACCTGGTGTGTTAAAAACCACTGTTGCACCTACTTGCAGTTTCAGACATCCCTATTTCCCTGTTTTGCCCAACAAACTGTTTTTTTCAAGCTGCAGATATTTCTGTTAATACCTTCTGTGTGAATTCAGTTTATCCTGGTTTATTTCTTCATCAGGTCATTTGGGGTGGTTTTGTGGGAGCTGCTCACGGGAGAGATTCCCTACAAGGACGTGGACTCTTCGGCCATCATTTGGGGAGTGGGCAGTAACAGCCTCCACCTTCCCGTCCCTTCCACCTGCCCAGATGGCTTCAAAATCCTCATGAAGCAAACCTGGTAAGAGCCTGAACGCCACACAGCACAGACCTAGGGCTTGCTCCCAGCAAAATCTGTGAGGGTTGGAATGTGGAGCCCAGAGCAGAGGGCTCTTAGATACTCTCGCACTTGTCCTGAGAGCAGTAAGTTTTAACATTTTGGATTCTGCTTCCTTGTGGCAGCAGGCTTGGATCCCAGGACATCTTCCGGAGCCTTTGCAGAGGGTGTTGCTTTGCTGTAGCAAAGTAGGATAAAAGGTGGTTCTGTGGGAAGACAAAAGGACCTGGAAGGAAAGTTGGGGTAAAATTCCTTGAGCCCACATCCAGTGTGAAGGGAACTTGTTTTTTCACTCTGAAACCCCCTTGTAAGCAACTGGCTTTTGGACTGGACAAAGAGAAATATGAGCTTTTTTGTCTGGAACACAGATTTTCCAGGTTCAGATACGCAAAATGCTTTCAGTTTCCTCCACGTACTGGATTAGAGTTGAAATTCTTTGTCTTGGGTTTCACATTAGTGCTTTGTCTTTGTAATTACATCGTGACACAGTGTAAAGGGTCTTCCAGCATTTTCCCACTCCATGGGTTTTACCAGCCATCCTCCCTATGGCACAAAGGGGACAACAGGCCAGAGCATGTGTGGGTCTTTCGCAGTGGCTGTTTGCCCTGAGCTGCCGCAGTTGTGCTGTGGCAGCTTGTGCAGCTCGGTATAACAGAGAGTACCTCCAAACACTTGTATCCCCACCTAGTGGAAGGAGGTGGTTGATAGGGGAGAGGAGGCTCAAGAAACTGCTCTTGCCCTGTGCAAGGTGGATTCGGTCCTGAAACTCAAGTGCTGGTCCTTTTTCTCAATAATCCAAATGTTTTTGTACTTGTCTATGATCTTAAGGGCTGTTCGGTGCATTGCAGTACTCAGGCGTGTGCTGTGTGACAACTCACAGACCTTTACTGCTTAGAAGCACCCTGAATGTAAGTTTTCATTTCTGCTGGATCAAGTCTTACCATTACAAAATTCGGAAATTGATGGGACAACAAACCAAAGTCTGTTTCTTCTTGGCAAGCAAGTTAGGATAGAAACTGAAACGCATCCTATCTTTCACTCTGTAGTGGCATTTTCCTTCGTAAACATTTTGCACCTCTTTTGTTTCTTCAAAATGGGTCATCACAAACCACCTCTAGCACAATTAGATTGTAATCAGCAAAAGAGAAAACCAGAAAAGCTCCTTTGCTCTAACCTGTCAGCTGCTTGGTTCAGAGAATAGGATCTAGGGAAACTCTTTCAGAAGGGCAGGAGTGGCTGGCAGTGCTCATCCCTTGCCCCAGAAGGGCAGGAGAGGCTGGCAGTGCTCATCCCTCTCCTCACCCCTGGCTGTTTCTGTTTTGTTTCAGGCAGAGCAAGCCCCGGAACCGTCCGTCCTTCCGGCAGACACTGATGCACCTGGACATCGCCTCTGCTGATGTGCTGGCTACTCCTCAGGAAACCTACTTTAAATCCCAGGTAACTGGGGAAAGGCTGTAGCCTGTGAATGCTGGAATTAGCTCCAAGGATATGATTTGGAGTGTGCATTGAGTAGAGCAAATTTGGACCCATGATTTCAGTGTGATCCTTGAGGAGGAGCAACCTGATGGGTGTTTGGAAATCTTTTACCCAAACTTTACCAAGCTGAGACTTCTGCTGCAGGAACCAGGGCTTCAAGGGGCAAATAGAGTATTACCCTAGACAGGCATCATCATGGAGCTTTCCAAATCATGAGCCTTTTGACTTATTTTCAATGCCACAAGGAAAGAAAATGTTTTCTTAGGACAAAAAGAACTCTAGAAATTAAAAAAACAGTTTCTAAGAAAATGCAGATATGTTTTAAATTCTCTATTTGGAGCACAAAATTGTAAATACTATTTGAAAATGCTGGCACTAAATGTGCTGCAGTGTTGTTACCCAAAATAATTCAGCTAACAAAAATACATTCTCAACCCAAAGCTGTAATTTTCTGCAGACACAAAGAACATTGCCCAAGAGTGTTTCTGTGGTGCACCTACAGATCCCAATTCTTTGTAAATAGCTAAAAGTTGCTTTCCTAGGCTGAATGGAGAGAAGAAGTGAAGAAACATTTTGAGAAAATTAAAAGTGAAGGAACTTGTATCCACCGGCTGGATGAAGAATTGATACGCCGTCGAAGAGAAGAGTTGAGGTCTGTTCACAGTCTTTTGTGTTTACCGTTTGCTTTTCCCATCCAGCCTTCCCATCCCAGCTAAATAAGCCTTCAGCTTGTCCTCACAGGGCCTCCTGCTCCAGGCCCTGACTCTTTTTATTCTGCTTGTGTACTGAGGTTCCCAAAACAGGACCCAGTATTCCTGGTGGTATAAATTTGGGCAGCCTAAATTCCTTGTGAACCCAGAAACTGAAATTCCCATGGACAAGGCCTAGGCCGTGAGCACTGCTTGGCTGAAGGGAAGCTGGAGAGAAGCAGTGGGAACTGCCCCTGCTCTTGGGCAGTCTCAACAGTTTGCTTCAGACATGGTGGCAAACGCTTGTGTGTTTCCCAGAGAATATTTCCGCCTGAGATTTGGTGTTTGTGATAACAGCACTGAAGCAGATGCATCTATCTCAGTGGGAAATCTATCCTGAGGTTAGCTGTAAGCTCTCTCTGCCCTGATACTTTCTTTGGATTAATTATTCCAGAGAAGTGAACACACCTCATATGAACAGTCCACTGAAATGCCTTTTGAACATTAGACCAACTTAAAAATGAAAGCAGAAGGTTTATTTAAAGAAGGGAAAGTGTTTCGTCCTGTGATGTAAATTTGCAGATACAGTTGACAGAGAAACATAAAACTCTACGAAGCAGTTCCCTGTCAAACCTGAGGAGCCAAAGGGGCCCTTGGCCAGGCAATTTGATGCACTGGTTGTTCAGTGTTCCCTGTCCCCAGGCAGCTTTGGGTAGTCACATCTTTCAGCTGTACTGGACACCCTGCTGTTCATGAAATACAGACACATCTTCCTTCCTGTTTCTGTAGAGGCTGGTTTAGCCCCTTCTCTGTGCAAACAGGATGATCAGGGCTTGGGCAGAGGGCCCCTAGGTGTGTGTGAAGCATTTGCAGCTCTTCTAGAGAGAAGTGTTGCCACTCTTTCAAGGCTGTTGAACACTTCCTAAACCATACCATACCATGATTTATTGCTGCGTCAGGCTCTTAATCAATCATCATTCACTGTTAGCTGTATTTGGGATTCAGTGCAGTACAGCTGGCAAATTTGACTTTTAAGAGGCCTTTTCCTAAAGCACCTGTACTTTTCTTCATTCTCTTCTCTTGATCCATGGACGTCAGACTAGAATAAATCCTTTTCTGCCTTCCAGACATGCATTAGATATCCGTGAGCACTACGAGAGGAAGCTGGAGCGAGCCAATAACCTGTACATGGAGCTCAGTGCTATCATGCTGCAGCTGGAGGTGCGGGAGAAGGAGCTCATCAAGTACGTGTCTGGGAATGGTGACGTGCACGTGGCAGTTTGCACACAGCAGAGCACAAACAGCGCTTCATTTCTAAACTGGATAGTGGTACTTGCAGATTTAGTGTCCTCCAACAAACTACAAAGGTTAGGGAATTGCTGGTCAGCAGGGAGAGATCCTTTTGGAGGGAATTCCTGCAAACCACTGTCAGTGGTTACTGACTGGGACAAAGGCACCTTCCCATTTGATGCTGGCATCCTTTGGTCCATGTGTGAAGGGAACGGCAGTGCTGCTCCTGGAACGGCAGTGCCAGGGTCCTGTCCCTGCTACCTGATGCCTGCAGAAGGAATTTAGAAGTGCCTGTGTCCTTTCCCAGCAGAGCAGGTTGTGTTGCACCCAGCCATGGCTGGGGATTGGGCACACAGCGTGTTCCCTGCAGAGCCAGTTCCTGTCCAGCGGGAGCGGCAGGTGGAGAGAGAGACAACTGATGTGGTTTTCTTTTTTATTTTTCTTTCCCTGATGTTTCAGGAGGGAACAAGCAGTGGAAAAGAAATACCCTGGGACTTACAAACGCCACCCCGTCAGACCAATAATCCACCCCAATACAGTGGAGAAGTTGATGAAGAGGAAAGGAGTCTCTCATAAACCAGGCAGCCAGACCAAACGGTGAGAAGTAACAACCCAGACCTGTGCCAGAGCCAGTGGTAGATCCCCACTGGGATGAGAAGGCAGTTCCTTCCCTTTGAGCCTGATGAAATGCAGGGTGGGAGAAAGGGGTGTTCACACTTGGGCCTGGTCTGATCCTCAGAACCATAATTGTTTAATTATCTTAAGGTGAAAGGGATGAATCCTGCCATCCCTACCACCTGGGCAGCTCTCTGGAACCACAGAATCACAGGATGTGTTGGTTGAATGAAGGAATTATTGGTCCATGTGATTTTTGGGCAGATGATGTTGCTTGGACAGGAGGTATCTCTTAGGTTTTCTCAAATTCGTAACTGTCCAAGTAGTTGGATCATCCTTGACTTGGATGGGAATAAGCAGGGCAAGGGATTGTGGAAGTCAGCCAGGCCTCAGGAAGAATGAGTTCATTGTTGAGGAATTAATTTGGGATTTGAGATTTGGGAATTCATGCTGTCCTTTCTGTTACTTCTCTTTTGCATGACTTTTAGATAGGGATATGATTTTTTTCTAGAGGACTTGTCTTAGTCTTTACTTTTTTCGAGATTTCTAGGAGTTAGTCCTGATTACCAGTGAATAATCACTTCTGAATTAATATCCCCACATGGCTCTGAGATGAGCAGCCTGATCACCACCACTGTACTTGCACAGAGTGAGAGCCATGCTCTGCCCCAAGGTCCTGGGAGGGAGCTATTTTGGGAGAGAACATCGAAATAAGAGCAGAAAATGAGAGCGTGTGACAGCTATTGGAAAAAACAGCAAGACAGAAGTGTAGAGCAGGGTGGGCTGAACGGAAAGGACATTGAGTGGAGAGAATCACGGGGCCAAAATGCAGGAGTCAAGCAACTGAAGGGGAGGGCAACCAGTAGATTTTAGGAAGCAGAGTGTGCTTTTGGCTCCAGCTGCTTCTTCATCCTGACTCTGGGCTGGTGTCACTTCTTTGTTTGTGGCTTGACATTTAACTTCTTCTCCCATCTCCCAGGCCAGATCTACTGAAGTCAGAGGGCATACCCAGCACAGAAGCAGCATCCAATGGTTCCCCAGTCTCAGGAAGTCCAAAGATGTCAACCCTGAGTGGCAAAAGCCGGTACCGCAGCAAGCCCCGGCACCGCCGGGGGAACAGCAAAGGCAGCTACAATGAATTTGCAGGGATCTTGAAAAACCAGCCAGCGCAAGACGATGCCCCCCCGCCTGCCCCTCCCCACTCTCCCCACGCCCCCGGAGGGCCACAGCAGCCTGGCCACGGTCCTCACGGGCAGCACTCGCGGCTGCATGCCCACGGGCAGGACATCGCCACCTGCGCCAACAACCTGCGGTACTTCGGCCCCGCGGCCGCACTGCGCAGCCCCCTCAGCAACCATGCCCAGCGCCGCATGTCCGGCTCCAGCCCCGACCTCATCTCCACCGCCATGGAGGCCGACTGCCGCCGCGGCCTGGACAGCAAGGACAGCATGGTGGAGCGCTGGGAGTGCTGCCAGGCGGATCCCTACGACCCCTGCCTGCAGTGCAGGGACGAGGAGAGTGGCCAGGCACAGATGGCGTCTGTTGAACCAGGGGGGAGCCGTCCCCAGTCCCCGGCATCCGTGTCCCTCTACGAGAGCGCGCAATTCATGGAGAAGTTGGAGGAGCAGGGCACGGCGGCATCCGCCCTGGGCACTCCCCAGCATTTGGCTTCCTCAGGGCTGCCCTGCAAAGCAAGATCCCTCCAAAAGGTGAGGACAGAGCACTGGGGTTTGAAGATGTGGTTTTGGTAGGGCCTGGTTCTGTTGCATGCAGTTTTGCCAATTTTGGTTTGAATTGCAACTTGTTCTACTGAATTTTTGATGTTGAAACAGTCTCAAAATGCTTTCAAGCCTTTCTTCAAAGGAAGAGATAAATGCATTCTTTAAATGGTTCTGTAATATCACGTGAGAGTTTCTTTGAGAATCTATGGTGCTGCTATGTCTCAGGGCAAAGATTCAACATTTGCCATGGTCTTGAGGACATCCCTTTTGCTGCACCTGCCAGAAATTGCCCCCCTACACTGAAAGTCATAACTCTCCTGTATTTTGTGAAGATTTTGCAAGAGTCAAAAAGAGGTTATGGCACAGTTGTACAGAAGCAACTCTGTTCCTCCTTCTTTCATCCAGCTGGCGACAGACGAACCAGTCTAAGTTCAAAGAGCAGGAAAACTGGGCCTGGCTGGAAAAGTCAAGGAAAGGAGCATAATTACCAGACGAAGAGTGTGGTTTGACCCCAGCGTGAAGGGAGTAGGACCTTGTAAGACAGGGGGATGAGATGAGATAAAAGCTGAACCTGAATGAGGGGCTGTCAGGTTGGATAGGATAGAAGGAGGCTGTAAAAAGCAACAGTGTGGGGGAAGATTTGGATGGGAGAAGGAGAATAAAAGGCTCTCTGCTCACTGAGGTATGAAACAAATCCCAAGTTCTCCTAGTTGGTAAAACCCACTGGCAAAGGCTGTGTCATCCTCCATCCTTCTGTTGATGGACTGCAGTAGAAGAGGATAAAGCCAAGAGTGCCAATCAGCTCAATCATTTATGTGGGTTTCCATGTGATACCAATTACTTGATTTGCTTCAGTGAGAATCTGGAACGTTCTGTGTTCCGTGCCTACTAAAATGCTCCAGTGTATTTCCCAGTCAGTCACTCCAGATTTGGGAATGGCAGCCTTGAGGCTGCCTGAAACAACCTCCTGGTAAGACAATGTCTGAGTCAGCGTGCCTGACACACAGGCTGTTTTGTGGTCTAGATTCTTGCAGCCTGTTGGCACAGTGACTTTGTCCTGGAGGACTAATGGTCAGCCATGTTTGAACTTTCCCAAATGTGACACCCTTTTTGTCCTTGTTTTCTGCCAGAGTGGGGATGAGTCATCAGAAGAGGAGGAGGGCGAAGTTGACAGTGAAGTGGAGTTTCCTCGTAGACAAAGGTAAAAGGTGAATTCACTCTAATCTCTCTTTGGTGGGACAGAATTGAGGAGGAGAACTCTCATAGCAGCTGCACACTAGCACTGAAACTGGGGAAGTTGCTGGCAGAAGAACAGAATCCCATTCAGAGTGACCCATCCACCCTCAGCTGATCCCTCATGTTCACTCGCTGTTCCAGCCCATCCTGAGATGTTCTCTCTGGCCCAGCTTTTCTGCTGCAGGCTGTTTGCAGCACAACTTAATCACACCTGATAATGTTATTCTGCCTCTATAAATGAGCTGCTGCATCTGTTTCACCAGGATCAGACTTAGTAGATGTGGGAACCCTCTGTGGGCTCTTCCCAGTGTTGTTTATTAATTGTTGCTGCAGTGGGGAAGACTCCAGCCCAGCACCTTTGTAGCTGAATTCAGATAAGATTGCAGAGCTAAGTGACAACAGCAGATCAAATTTGATGGTGTTGCCTGTAAAATAAGACTTAGGGGGCGTGTTCCTACAAAAGCCTGGGGAACAACAGGATTTACAGTCCTGTGCTCAGGAAAGACGTCATGAGGTTGGTGCTGTAGCTTTATGAAAGCAGCTCCTTGAAGTGCAGGAGTGACCCAGTAAACAGGTTAAAGGTTTGATTCAGAGAAGCAGAGAAGAAAATAAAATCTTGTCTTGTGTTGTGTGCATCCACACCACACCTGAAGTTTAAATCCTAATGCCCCCTTCATTGCCCAAGCTCGAAGACCGCAGTAAAGTTTGGAAAGGTACTGAGAAGTGTGACAAGACTTGTTAGGGATGGTTTCTGTAGAAGAAGAGATTAAATCCATGTGAAATGTTCCTCTAGCAGGAGGAGAGGCAACACTGGAGGTGCATGAAATTGTAATTTATGTGGAGAAAATAGACAGGGAATGATTCTTCACATTCATGTTAGGGCCCACCAGTGAAGCAAACAGGGCTTTAAAATGAAAAAAAGGAAGCATTTTCCATCCAGAACATTTTCAGATGTGGAGCTCATTGTCAAGGTGAGCTTGGAAATCAGACCATGAAGAGCTGTAAGTGCAGGATTTCTGGAGCATGGCTCCATCAGTGACTGTCATCTGGGTTTGAGCTTCCACTTGGAGGTCAGATCTGCTGAATGGTACAAACCAGGAAGAGATGCCAGGGGAAAGCAGGCTCTGTCTGCATGTCCTGTTCTCATACTTCTCCCAGATTATTCCTTCCTGCCTGGGGTTGAAGGCAGAATGCTGGGCTGGATGAGTTATGTGACTCTTACAGTTCCTGTGTGATGTTGTTTCCTCTGTGATTTACTAACTTGGAAGATTAGAAGGACAAAGTGGCTGTTCCATGTGTAAATACCCAGTTGTGAGTCTCCTGGCATGTTCCCTCAACTGATGTGTTGCCCCGCTGCTGTTGAATCCTGGCACAAGGCCATTTCCACGGTCAAGTAACCATGAGCATATTTCTTGAGTGGATGGTCCTAAATCCTGCCTATCTTTTGGGATGGCTGCTAGGTGATGCAGGTGTTTCCAGGTAAGTTAGCTTGAACCCCACAGTACAGCCTTGCCTTCCTTTAGGAAAATGCACTGTCAAAGAAAAATATGCTCCAAGGCAGATCAGCTAATTTGGACATATCAGACAGGACCAAATAAGAACAGATAAATTTAAAGATGCAGTTCTTGAACTAAATCATTCAGAAGGGGTAGAATTCTGTACCTCCAGGATGTGGAAGGCTCTCCACAAGGCCTGGTGTAGCAGAGCAGTGAACACAGCACCCAGGAAGTTCCCTGTGAGTGTGATCCAAGGTGAACACTGAACTTCTCTCCCTGTTTGCAGACCCCACCGCTGCATCAGTAGCTGCCAGTCCTACTCCACCTTCAGCTCTGAGAACTTCTCTGTGTCGGATGGAGAGGAGGGGAACACAAGCGACCACTCGAACAGCCCGGATGAGCTGGCCACCAAGCTGGAGGATGAGCTGGCTGAGAAGCTGGAGGACATGTTGTCCCAGACTCCAGAGATCCCCATTGAAATCTCCACGCAGTCGGATGGGCTTTCGGACAAAGAGTGTGCTGTGCGGAGGGTCAAGACTCAGATGTCTCTGGGCAAACTTTGTGCAGATGAACACAGCTGTGAGGTGAGTTGGTTATCCCCTCATCCTTCCACTCAGTGGAAAAAAACGACATAAATGTTATGGAGAGGAATCCACAGGCCAGAAAGTTGGAACACTGCCTAGAAAATGCTGTGGTAGCTGTACTATGGCAAAGCAACTGCTGCAATACCCAATCTTCTTCCTGCTTGGCAGAAGAGTGAGTGGGGGAAAGTAGCACAAAGAAAGCTGAATATAATGTGCTGGTCAAGATGAGTGTGATCTTGGGAGGCCATCAGATTTGCAGTTGCATTAAGTGGGATAAAAATACATAATGAAATGGAGTGGATATAAACTGCCTCAGACATATCCATTGGCAGCCTTGCTGACAAAGCTGGGACAGCTTTCTTCCTTTCTGTACCTTTTAACTGTTCAGGAGGAGTAGGGCAGAGCCTGCTGCACGATCTCCTCACAACCCTGTATTTCAGAGTGCTCTGACCAGGTATTTTTGTGCTGTCCCCTCTCTGAGGGGAGACAAGTGACCTTTGGTAAGGCAGTTGTGTGCTGTGCCCTCTCCCATGTGTGGCACTCTCCTCCTCTTCAGGTGGTGACCTTTGCCCTGCTGCTGTGACAGACTGGGATGTGTGGGTGATGTGCAGTACAGGAATAGTGCTCAAGTCTCCCCCTTTCCTTTTGTCTTGCAGAACCCACCACAGTTTGGAGAATCAGACTGTGACTCTTCTGAAGGGGAGTGTTCTGATGCCACGGTCAGGACCAATAAGCCCTGCAGCTCTGCTACTTGGTAATACAGATCTCCCCCAAAGCTTCCTGGTACTGGCATTTTGATTTCCCTGAGATTCCACTTCATTCCCCTTCATCACACTTTACAGGAAGAGAAGATGCTTCTCCTTCCCACCCCAGGAGTGATTTGCAATAACCCGAATCTCTGGAAAATGTCCAAATGAAATTAATTCTCTTTGAGCATTTCAATCAAGAATGGCAGGGATGTATTTTATTGAATAATCTAGTTACTGTAACATGGATATTTATTTTTTTGACATTTTAACACTTTTTACTGTAAAGAGTGGATTGTATTTATAGACACACAGACTCGTTGCAAAAAAAAAAAAAAAGTTCAGAAAGCAAGCACACTATGGAGAAACATCCTGGGAGTCCTGCCTGGACAGCTTTGTGTACAGACGCGGGGGATTCTCTTGCTGCTTGCACAGGGGACCAGGCCTCATGGCCCTGAAGATTGGAGAACAGATCAAGAAAACTAAACCACTCAGTCTTATCAAATGAGGAAAAGCAGAAAAAGACCTGACTGTAGAGTCACTTGTGAACAAAGTGTTTTCAGTATAACCAGCGGGGTCATTTTTAATCAGAAGGTGGACAGGTTCCTGGAGAAAACTGGTACCGAGGTGCTAACATCCAGGGTCTTCTGAGTCGATACATCCCCAGGAATGTAATGGTGGGTTTTATTTTAAGGATTTTTAGTTTCTTTTTTTAATCAGCATTTTGTTGTGAGATCCTGCAAATGTATTCTAACCTCATCCTCTCGAGAATTGGTATCAGAGCACTTCTTACCACTGTCCTTGCTTCACCTTGGGAGTGTCAACCTCCAGCTGAGCAGGGAAACCTCTCTCAGTGGTGCAGTGTGCCATTTCCCAGTTTACTTCCTCCTCTTACCTCCTGTCTGTTTCAGTCAGTCAAAGAAATAAATCAACTCAGTGTTGGCCAAGCAAGGACTTGCAAAGTGTGGAAAGTACATTCCGCAGAGCCCGAGCACTTCTGGGGAGGACACTGGAGACGCCTGGACTGGACTGGGAGAAGCAGCCTCTCACCTACAGCAGCATCGAGAACCAGCAGAGGGCTGTGTGATGAGGGGGAAGACTGGGAATCACTGGTCTGGCTAAGAGCATCAGCCCTGCTCTGTCTCCTTATTCACTGTACGTTCTTGGAAGCATTAGCAGCTGCCTGCCCTTCATGGCAGGCCTTGTGCAGGGAATCTTGACATGGCCGTGGCATGGCTGTGTCTCGGGTGTGCTGCGAGGCCTCTGTTTCTTCTCCAACCTGAAACTCTGCAGGTGCAAGTGAGGATAGTACTGGTATGTGACAGGCCGAGGCATTGGCAGATGAGAAAAATTTGTTTTCTGATAGAACTCATAGTGCCTTCCCTTCAAACACTACTCTTCTAAAACAATACTGAAAGAGAACAAAACAATAGAGCACGTTCCACCCCCTCTTCCTTAGTTGATGTCCCCCTGCAAGAGCTCTCCCTCTGCCCTTCCCAGTGTGCTGGCTGGCATGGCCAGCCAGAGGTGAACGGCAGGAATGGACCATGGACAGGTACTTCTGTTGCTTTGTTTACATTTTATGTTAAAATATTGGTTTAAACGTAACTGTGGTAATTTATAGCCTCATGGCAAAGTGAAGGAAAATGTCTTACTTATACAGAAAGCAGTATTGTATGAGTTAAATTATCCCATATTTTTAAATTTTTGTAGCTGGACTACAGACAGATCTTAAGTTATGATGTTATTTTATTATTTATTATCATTTCTGTAGATCAGAAGGTTGGCTTCACCGCTAGCACAATTGTAATCTCTGTGTGTGATGTTACCTTCTCCCTGCTCGCCGGAGGGGTGGGAGCAGAGCTGGGCTCAGTGGCTGTCAGGAGTTGCTGCCTCTTGTGATTCCCAGGGATGCTCTTACTCCAGGGAGAGGACAGAGAGGGGTGGGAGGCTGCAGTCAGGTTCCTTGTGGGCAGAGCTGCAGTTCACTCACAATCCTGGTGGCTGGCAGCCACTGAACTGGTGGGAATGTGGGAAGGGTGGTCAGGGAGTGAGTAGCTTTTGAACTGATCACAAGGTGAATGATCGTGACAAGATTCCCTGGCCAGAGCATCCAAAAGGACATCAGGGAGGAGGGCAGTTGCCCTGGGCAGTGGGTCCATATGGTGGATCACCCAGGCAGGACCAAACAGGCTCCTGGAGAGGGAGTGACTTGCTCACCCTGCTCTGGGCAGAGGCAGAATCCTGTAAGGAGAGAAGCTCTTTCCTGGCTCCTTTCCTCTCTCTCTTCCCAGCCCTCGTTTCTCCTCCCCAATGTTCTTTGTCTCTCAGCCAGTGGCAGGAGGAGCTGGCAGGGCCAGAGATGGCTTTGCTGTTGTGGTGCAAGAGGGGTTTGTTGGTGGTGCAGATGGTTACTCAGGAGGCTGGAGGCATGGGAATTTAGCAGTGGAGAACTGTGTGCATAACACACAGTGGTGTAAAGAGAGGTGGAGAACTGCCATTGGGTGTCCCCAGCAGAGGATGCCAAGCCCTGTGCCCCTGGGGAGATTCTGCTCAGACCTGGCTGGCTCTGGGATACCCTTGGGCAGAACTGGTATCCTTGGGCAGTCCCACAAACAGCCCCAAAGCAGAGCTGCCTCCAGCTCAGGCCTGTCACTGTCCCCAGCATCTCTAGCCTGTGGTGATCCAGTCCCTGACAAACAGATTCTAGAGGGGTTTGGGTACCTGTGGTCTCTGCATAGGTTCCACCATGGGATGAAGCTCCACTGGGTTCGCAGAGCATTGGTGTGTGGGATTTTGGGACCCTTCTGGGCCAGCTGTCCTGGGTGTGTGCTGATCCCTCCCCATCCTTGCCTGGGGATGTGCCGGCCTGTTCTGCAGCCTGGGCAAGCACAGCTGCCCTCTCCAGGCTGCCACATTTAGCTCTATTCTCACACCCCCGGGTCATCGCACTGTTACAGTCCAGTGTCGCTGCTCCCACCCGCTGTCCCCGACGCTGCATCCCTCTGGGAGTGCCACTAGGGCAGCCCCTTGCCCCGCCCGTGGAGGCGTCACCCCAGCCTCCGCTGCACACCCGTCCCATGGCCCCGCTGTGTGTGGGCAGAGCTGGCTCAGTACCCCCACATTCCCGGGATGGTTGCTGTCAGTTCTGGGGGGGTTATGTAGGATTTCCTTAGTGACGCCTCCCTAGGATTGCACAGACACAGTCCCCACGTCGCTGTATGGGCGGCTCTGCTGCGGTTCCTCACACTTCTCCTGGCAGGGTCTGGGGTTGAGGTGTAGGTGGGTCTGCTTACTCCTTGTAGTAACACAGCATTCCAGGGCCGGAGTAAACTGTGGGTTCTCTTTCCAGCATCCCGAGTACCCTGATCCAGTTCTCGTGGCTGCTGACAGCTCCTGAACACTAGCCTAGATTTTCTCCCAGAGCTGAATGTTGCCCTCCCCACTGTCGTGTTAAGTACCCATTTCATCTTGACCCTGTCCAGTAGTGTTCATCCCCTCCTCCCTGCTCTGTGGATTCCTGAGACAAACTTGATTTTTTTTGTATTGACCAGTGTACAGTGATGGAAACAAGAATGACTATCAAAGCAAACAATGCATGGAATAAAAAGCCAGTGTACTTCAATGCTGCAGGCTGGTCTGGTGATCTGGGAACAGGTTCTCATGGACTTTGGGATGATGTCATGAATCCTTGCTCTAGGGTCTCCCATCAGCCCCCTTCCATACCAGGAAAGTTGCTTTATCCTCCAAGTGATCTCCTGATAGAGAGCAAATACCAAAACTCCCAAGAGCAGAGGATCCCGGGGGGAGGAGGGAGGTGAGGCCTTGGCACAAGTTATTCAGAGAAGCTGTGGCTGCCCCTGGATCCCTGGCAGTGTCCAAGGCCAGGCTGGATGGAGCTTGGAGCAACCTGGGATAGTGGAAGGTGTCCCTGCCCATGGCAGGGGGCAGAACAGGATGGGCTTTAGGATCCCTTCCAACCCAAACCATTCTGGGATTCTGTGTTCTCCAGCAACGGGGACAGGGCCCGCCTCTTTATTTGGAATTCTCCTAGTTACACAGGAGCAAATGTGTGGGTTTCAAGGTGCTTTTCAAGGATAAATCTCTGCCAGTCAGGCACATCCATTCCCATTCTTTTTCCCTTTAGTCTTTATGGGGAGTAGCAGCCACTGGCAGACCAGAGAAGCAATCTCAAGTGTTCTGACATGACTGATTCAGGCAGCTGAAATCCTGAGCATTTTGCTGCAGAGTGTGCTGGTTTAACATGGGAATCAAAGGAAGAATCTTCTACAGCTGCACCCTGAAACACCATTATTTTCTCTTCTTGCTGCTTGTACAGCTGCACAAGAGCACATGGCTCATCATTTTAGGCCAAAAATGCTAAATCTGTCTGGAGTTGGAGGGAGCAGGGCCTGCCTACTGCCCACAGGGCTGTGCTTGGCCAGTGTTCCACAGCTGGGTTCTGGTTTGCCTTCCCCACAGCCTCAGGCACACAGGAGACTGATTTAAATGAAACAGGCAAATTAACTGAGTGTTCACAAAGCCCCTGTATCTCTCTCTCTGTGCAGGTACATGCACAGGTAAACATTCAATAAAAATAAGAACTGACACCTCTTCTGAGATGAGAAGGATGATTAAAAATTGCCACTGTCCTCGGTGGCATGGAGCATGCAGAATATAACCCCTGGCAACAGAGTCCTGCAGCTTTTACCCCAAAACTGGGGCACCTGAGCCATCACAAGCTCTTTTTGCCATTGAGTGTCTGAGCTTGCTTGTCCCCATCCAGCTTCAGGTGTTTCTTGCTGTATCTCTTGATGAGGGTTCCTGGAATCAGCGCTGCCACAGCCATGGCCAGCAGCTTCAGCAGTGTGTCCCAGGAGAAGATGGCATCCAGAGAGGTGATTTGGGACAGAATGGCTCCTGTCTGCACACAGATGAAATTATATGGTGTAAGGCCTGAAGGAATCAGAGCAGAAAAAAAGCTGTTAGTACTCCACTAGGGAAGATTAGCTCAAATATGCCAAAGGCCAGACACAGAAATTACAGAATTGTTAGGGTTGGAAGGACCTCTGGAGATCATCTAGTCCAACCCCTCTTGCTAAGGCAGGGTTGCCCAGAGCAGGTGACACAGGAATGTGTCCAGGGGAATTTGGAATGTCTCCAGAGAAGGAGACTCCGTGCCCTCCCTGGGCAGCTGTTCCAGTGCTCTGCCCTCCTCCATGGAAAATTCTTCCTAATGTTGAGGTGGAACTCAATGTTTTAATTTACAGCCATTTCACAGACACAGGGGTCTGTGCTTGTAACAGAAAGAACTAGGTGTAAAGCAAAATTTGCAGCACTGTGGACACCTGTTGACAGAATGCTCAAGGGCAGTGCAAAGGAAACAGACCAAGGGTCAGAGTCCCAGCTCTGCCCTCCCTGGCTCAGTGATACCAAGAGCAGCAGTGTCACACTGTCCCCTCAGGCTGTGTCCTCAGGCCTTACCAATGAGGACGGAGAGGAAGAACTGGGACATGGGGATGTTTAAAATGGGAGCTGAGAGGTTCAGAAACCAGTTTGGTGTCATGGGGAACAGCCTCAGGAACAACAAGAAGAAAAATAAGCAGCTCCTGTTCTCTTCTACCTGCCAAAAGAAACGTTCCACATTATTCCTGCTCCTCAAACAGCAGTAACATTCAAATGGCCACGATACTGGAGTGAATTTTTCTTCTAACATGCTACAGCATAACATCAGTTCAGAACTGATGGAGAGCAGCAATATTATGTATGAATGGGAGCCTAATGGTGAGCCAGCCCTCTTCAAAGAAGAGGTGGAAATGGGATCTCACCTGAACGAGATCAGGAAGTCAGGAGCAGAACCACCTCCAGCATACAACACAGCATGGGATGGATGGAGGCAGTTCTGGAGCACAGGGGCTTCCCAAACACTCCTTTATTTCATATCTGCTTTTCCTTAGGATCTGGGATTTTCCTGGCAGCCTCTTTGCCAACAAGAGAGCAGCCTGCTCCTAGCCTGTGGCCTCAGCAGGCCTGATGCATGCCCTGCACACACTTATTTTGCACACACTCATCACCCCAAGAGCAGCCTGGCCCAGGGCCATCCCAGGTGTCAGCAGAACTGCCAGTTCTTACCTTCCCTTGCAGCAGAGCCACCTTCTCAGAGAAGAAGTGGACAATGAGCTGCTTGCCAAAGGCTGCAGAAAGCAGGTAGCAGAGGGTGGCTCCCACAGACGTGAGCACCGAGCACAGCACCAGCCCCATCCATGGCCCGAAGAGCGCTCCAGCCAGGACATTCTGTGGGGACAACATGGAGTGAGGCCTGGGCGGGGGATACAGTGTGTCACAGAACCACAGAATTGTTAGGGTTGGAAAGGACCTTTGGAGATTATCCAGTCCAAATGCCCTGCCAAGGCTGGGTCACCCAGAGCAGGTGACACAGGAACAGGAGGGTTTGGGATGTCACCAGAGAAGGAGACTCTGTGCCCACCCTGGGCAGCTGTTCTAGTGCTCTGCCACCCTCCATGAACAGAAGTTCTTCCTCTTGTTGAGGTGAAACTTCTTGTGTTTTAGTATATGGCCCTTGCTCCTTGTCCTGTCGCTGGGCACTACTGAACAGCCTGGCACCATCCTCTGACACCCCTTGGAGATATTTATATGCATTAATGAGATCCCCTCTCAGTCTTCTCCAAACTAACCAGGCCCAGCTCCCAGTCTCTCCTCATCAGAGAGATGCTCCAGCTGCACCTCTTTGTGGCCTCCTTGTCTCTCTTCTCTTGAGGAGCCCGAATCTGGACCGGGCACTCCTGCTGTGCCCCACTAGGTCTGAGCAGAGGGGTAGGATCCTTCCCTGACCTGCTGGCAAGGTTCTTCCCGGTGCACTCCAGCATCCCACCGACCTTCCTGGCCCACAGGGCGCGTTATCCACCAACACTCCCCGATCCTTCCCAGCAGAGCTGCTCTCCAGCAGGTCAGCCCCGACCCGTACTGGTACTGAGGGTTACTCCTGCCCAGGTGCGGGACCGGTCGGGTCCCTCCGGCTCTTCCTGCCCGATCCGGGAGTCCCCGGCCCCTCGCCCCGCGCCGCCCTCCCCGTACCAGGAGGCTGGAGCCAGGGATGGCGAAACTCTGCTTGTACAGGTACGCGCCGCAGAACAGGGCCAGCGCCGCGCCCCGGTGCTGCCGCTCGTAGTCCCGCAGCGCCTCCGCCAGATCCCGCAGCTCCTCCAGATCCGCCGGGAACCGCAGCGCCCTGCAGGGAGAGCGACACACGGGCAGCCTCCGAGGGACGGACGGACACACGGGCAGCCCCGGCCTCACACACCCACCTGCGCGTCTGCCCCGCGCTCAGCCGCACCGACAGCAGCCACAGCACGGCCGTG
>WEKY01052735.1:683047-738134 GCA_013390045.1 Picathartes gymnocephalus | reverse complement strand
GTGAGGGGCGGGCTCGGCAGGGCTGTGATGGCCGGCGGGGCCCTGCGAGGGTTTTGGGGGACTTGTGGGACTCGGTGGGAGGTGCTGCTCCTGAGCTCTCCAAGCCGACTCAGTCGCGGACACAGACTTTAAACCGCCGTTTTAAAGCCGCGCTTTAAGTTCCCCGTTTTAAAGCCACGTGCCGCCATGGTTTTATTGTCACTGCCCCAGCCCATTTTATACACGATGCGTGGTGAGCGCTTCCCGCTGCTCGGTCCCCACAAGGCGCCCGGGGCCCACCCGTTGAGTCCCCAGACGGCGGTGAAGTGTCTCTTCCCCATCCAGGTACAGCTTCCTCGGGACTCGGCTCCTGCTTCAGCATGGGATGGGCTTGAAGGTTTTCTGGGTGTTCTCAGTCAGGACCAGGTCGTATCGGCACAGCTGGGGTCTATGTGAAAACATGGCCAAAAGTGAAAAAACGGCGCTTTTTTGTCATCTCCGCACGTGCTGGAGGCCTACATGAAATAAGTCATCTTCTCAAGAGAACTGGCTCCAACTCCACCTGAAATTAGGTTGGCTTTAAGCCAGGGATACCTTGAGTGTTTTGCTATTCTCTTCTACATTACCTTTTGCTTGTGGAAAAAGGAAACACAAAAAATCCAGCAAACAAACAGGCACTGGCTGCAGAGTCTGTGGTTCCCTTCAAGCCAGGCCACACCTGTGTCCACCAAACAAGGTGGTCCTTCCAGTTCACCTGCTTGTTCCTCCCCTTCCCTGCTCCTGGCATGAGGAATTCTGCCACCGCTCTGACCTGGGTCCAAACATTGATCTGGTCTGGAGCTAGTTCAGCCAAAAAACACTGGGGAAATACTTGGACTTTCACTGGGGAAATACAAGCATTACTCCTGGAACAGGGAAGGGGAGAGGGCAGGACATCCCTCCCTGGGGCAGTGACTGATTAGTTGATGTGTTGAAAATCCTGAACTGTGCTTATGGCCTGTGGCAGCCCCTCCTCGGGGAGAGAGGGCATCCTCTGTTTAAATATTAGGGCATTTGTGTCTACTTTTTAAAAGACTAAATATGTATCTGGGACTGGAAGTGACTGCGGAGGTGTGGGACAGGAGACAGGGAGTGGCAATAAGGGAGAGCTGCAGGAATTTAGTAGGTGTACACAATCTTTTCCTTGTTCCAAGGCTAGGGTAAGAGTAGCAGACCTCATGAAATGCAAAGAAACACGTTCTGCAGTTCTATATGTCTTTCTGCTTCACCCTCCTGACCCTGTGATCTTCCACCTTTGTTTTAACCCAAATTGAAAGCATGGTGTGGTGTCCACGTAGTGTCCTTGCACACAAGGTGAGCATAACAGATTCTGTGCTTGCTGAGCTCAGGCAGAGCTCCTAGCCTCCAGAAGCTTAAGGGTAGGACAGCAGAGCAGACAGAGGTTAATAACATGGTAGAAATCTCATCAGCAATGGCCTGGGAAGTACCTCCTGATGTTGTGGGTACCAGTCAGGGCTTTGGGGCAAAGCAGCCAGCAGCTCCCAGTTACTGGAATTCCAGGAGTAAATTAATCTCCCTGCTTCACTAGCCATAGAAATCGACTGGCATATAAAAAGTGTATTTGGGGCTGAACATCTGTTCTTCTGAGAGCTGCATTTCCCTCCATCCTAGAGTACAGGCCTGGACAGCTTCTCAAAGGTCATTTTCCTGACCAAAGGTTAAAGCGTCGGGCCACGTCAGAGTCACATCACATGTGACATGTTCCCAGTGTAATAAGACAGCCCCTGTGTTCAAGTAAGTATTCAGCTGTGGGATTCCATTAAAGAGGAACGTATTCCCAAGATACGTGTATGAGAATTACTAAGTGTAAACTAAATCTAATTATTCTGCACAAAGCCAGGCCAGGAATCTGGGGGATTCCTTTACTTTTGTGCAGTCTGCACCAACAGAATTGTAAACATCTGCTCACCTTTCTGTGTTTGTCAGTGAGCGGAACCTCATTTGGAGAATCCTGAGTTTGAATTTTGGGCCAATGACAGATCCCGTGGAAAATGTCACGGAAATTCTTTCCACGTTTTCAAGGTCCTGGTCAAACCCAATGAGCAAAGTGATTTGGTTGTACTGCTGGAAGGTAGCAGCTTCTCTAAACGTAAAGCAGACAAGAGAGTGTCAGAGAGTCACCATGGGAATAGCACTGGATTTAATGTAGTCACTGTAATATTAGAAACAGGGCTGGGGGAGGAGGCCTGAACTTGTGATTAGTTTCTGATTTACAGGAAATGGGTGTGGTTCAGGTAGCCACCTGCTCAGCCGCTTCTGCCCTCAGTTTTTTGGGGTGGAAATGGGGACACAGAGGTTGGATGCCATTTGGTCCCAAACCAGAATTTTCACTGTGATTCTGCTTTGATCCCAAGTGATATTTGTACCTGGCTGTTTGCACAGGCCTGAACACTGAGTCACCTTGAAATATGCATGAAATCTGCACTGGCCTTGACGTGGGAGTGATGCTGATTGCTCCAGTGCAAGCAGATACCATATACGGCTGAGGGAATATGCACTTAGAGAAACTTGGGAAAACTAGTTGTGCAGGTTTGTTTGGCTGAAGCTTAGTTAAGATCAGTCAGGAATTTGCACATGACATAAACACCAGTCATTAATTTGTCTCTCTGAGTGGAATTAATTGATTTTGGATGTGACATATTCACGCCCAGGTTAATCCCCAGCTGTCTTGGGCGCTGAGAACTAGAACAGAACACTCTCTGGAAGAAGAAGGAAAGAGGGGGAGATGTTTTTCTTTCTGCTTTAGTGGAAGCCTAGGGCAGCTGTGCTGCTGGCTGAGATTGTCCACTTCAGTCCTTAAAATGACAGAGAAGGGCCCAAACCAGAAGGCTGGGCTGTCAGGGCTGTGTGCTGGGGGAGGCTGTGGAAATTCCATAGGGCCAGGAAATCCCATAGTCGTGTGCACTAGCAAGTATCAGCAAAGAAAGTGGGGGAGGATGTGTCACCTCCTTCCAGATGCAGTTGTACTAAGGGATGCACTAACACTAGAAATGCTCAGACCAGTAAGACTTACGGATTAACTTTTGATTCTGCCTTCCTCCCATCTTCATCAGCTAGCATGATGCTGAAGGTGCCTCTCCTGGTGTCTTTGTTCCATGTGATAATATCCACCAAGTAGTGATAGACTGAGAGGAGAGAGAGTGAGTGGGGTTAGAGCCTGTGGGCTCACTCTGCTGTGCAGGCTGTGCACTGTCTGGGAGCGGAGCTGAGGGTAGAGGATGGACACAGCCCCTGCAGTTTATCTCGAAAATCCCTCTCTCCTCTCTGCTCTTCATGTCCCTTTGCAGAGATTTCAACCAGAAACATTAGGAGGTGTCAGGAGAGCACTACAGCAAGGGTTATCCATGCAGGATGGCCTCTCTGTATGGTTCACTGCCTGCCTTCCCCCTTCACTTCCAGATTGTCTTTTCTTTCTTCTGTCCCCCTCTGAACCCCGCTATTTCTGTTCTTCATACCTCTCATTTGTTATCTCTGTCATGGAGCAGAATTGTCTGTTCTTTGATCTGTGAGTCTCAATTCACTTGCTGACCAGCACTGGAGCTCAGGCCATAATCCATGGTATGCTGGTAATCACAGGGATGAGGTGAAACCTTTCACCTTGGTGAAATATTTTTTTCCACATATTCTCCTCCTCTCCCTGTGCCTCTCACTTTTGTCCAGGGTAGCTTTTTCACCTGTACAGCCTTTCTCTCTTATCATTCCCACACACCTCTTACTTTCACAAAAGAATGGCATGTTGCTTTGAAATGCGATTTGGGAACTTTTATACTTAATTTGAAAGTTTCCAACCAATTTCCTAGAACTGTAAGCAAGTTGGCTTTCCCAGCACTGGACAGGCTGGCAGATAAGGAAAGTCATGGCAAACTGCAGATGGACACAATTCCATCCAGCAGCCACTGGAGTTTCTAAAATGCTGGCTATAACACCACCAGCAAATAACCATGTCTGCTCGGCTGCTGCTGATAGAGGCAATGCACAAAGAAAAATCATCTCAGAAATCTCAGTCACTTACTGCAAAATGGCTCTTTGTCCACTGTGTCGAAAAACATACTTGTCACTGGATGGCTCTGTTGTGTTAAATAGCTTTTCCACTCATGGGCATAATAACCTGCAGGTGACAGTTTGAAAATGAAACAGAGTTACTGCACAGGTCGATGAGCCACTAAATGGCTGAAAATAAGCAAGTATTTAAGAAATAGTGCATTGTGTGCCAGCTGCCAAGTAGCACTGTGACACACATCCGCCTGTATTCCAAAGGCTTAGGACTGAATATGCCTGGTTCCTGTTCAGCACTTTCTTCAAGCCAATCTTTTTCCACATCTGCTATCCATGGTCAAGAAGGATTTCATTTTGCAGTGCAGAATGAAAATCATCCCCTTGGCTTTGCCAGTTCCTTTCTGGAAGTGTCAGGTGTTTTAGCATCAACACTTCAGAGCTGTCAGCCTGAGGCTGGGCTGTCACACCCAGGCTAGGGCAGAATCCCCTTTGTTCACCCATCTGCCATTCCTTTTAGAGCACAGAGGTGTTTGTGGTGCTGGGATTTTACTTGGAAATCTTATTTTAGCAAGAACAGGCCCCTGTCCTTCAAACTCTGCAACTGAGGGACTTTAATTCACTGTTTCTCTGACTTTAGTTTAAAGATCCCAAGTCTAGTTTTGGCTTTCCTAGTTCTGGATCCCTTACCTGTGGATTTCTGTTCTAGATCATAACATAATATGGTATTACAAGGAGCAGGCCTGAGAGACATCAAAGACCTCAGTGGAAATAGCTTTGGTGCTTTTGCAAAGCACCATGTTGTGTTAGTCCTTCAGCAAAACATCACCCTCCAAGTTACAGTGGTGACAGGCAGCTCAATATTCAGGATGGATTGACATTCCCTGGATCCTTACCTAGGATTGGGCATGGCATGGGCCAGAAGGATTCGCAGCTGGTGCATTTGCCATTCCTGTAATTCCTGTACGAGTTGCACGGGTATGTGGTGATATTGCAGCTCTGTGTCAGGGAGGACATGAACAGGAAAACAGACCTCTGGTGGTCACATTTAAAATACTGCAATCCTTAATCATGTACAGGGAAAAAATATTTCATTAGCAATCCTCATGCCTCAGGGAAACAGGATTAATGCCCACAGGACACACCAGTGGGCAGTCACTGACCAGTCTGAACCCAACAAATTGCACTGGGGAGCACTGGGCTGTGGCAGAATAGTAAGTGGGCAGCAGCCTCTCCTTTTGAGTGCACTCAGCTCTGCCTGTGTCTGCTTTGCTTTTCTTCTTGTCTTTTTGGTTTTAAAAACATTTGTTTGTGTGGTTGCTGCAGTTCCAGAGGATCCAGCTATGGATCAAGTTCTGTCTCTGGTGTTCTCCTCTCCTCTCTAAGCTCAGGCCTGACAGCTGGATATTGCTTTTAGCTTTGCACATGACCATTACAAATGACATGCTCATTTTGGTGTAAAAAACTCTTTAGAAAGACATAACTAATAAAATGACTTGTTGCATGAGCAGCAAAATAAGTTAAGTCTCATTTCCCAGGGATTTTTGGCTCAGGCTGTCTCCTATGTAGATAGATTCTCTTGGGTCTGATAAGGGTTGAATTCACAATCCTGCATTTCCTTCTGTAAGGTGTCTTCTTCCCCCAGCTTTCATCAAACCAGTTCTGCTGCCAGGCTGAAAGGAAAAAAAGCTTTCTTTTGTTCAAGACTAGGGCTGTGCCTTCCAGACGGCACGGTCTGTCACTGCCAAGGAAGGTGCCTTGGCTTTGGGATAACTGCCTGCTCCACATTCATCTTGAACCTGTTTTCTGAACAGGTCCTTGCCACTGCTAGTCCTTGGGATTTCGTGTGTTACAAGTAATTACAAACAAAAAATCTCTCAGATTTTCTGGACATAGTCACAAAACGAAGGCACACATATACCTGATGACTTTGTGCACAGAGGATTAATCCCACTTGCACTGTGACAGAGCCACAAAGAGGTCACCCTGACTCTCATGTCTGCCTGGTGCACATCAGCTAAACCCCTGTCATGCCAGTGCTGAGAAGAGGTTGCTGCCATGGCTTTTCCAGAATATGGAATTCATGTATTTTCTAAGCAGTGATAATGATTCTCTGGCTTTCTCCTCTTTTTCTGATTGGAAACATTTTGTCAGGGTTTGTGCAATTCAGGGCAGGATTAATTACCAGAAAATATTGTCTGTGGACAGCCTGGTTGGTCGGTCCCGCCATTGGGATAGAAGTCGACATGGCCCAGTGCTTCTCCGTAACCCAGTCCTAACAAAAGGGAATACCATGGCTAAGGGAGGGAATATTAAATTCTAAAATGCACAAGAAGGAAATATAGCAACCTAACTGGAAAAAATAGTAGTTATTTAGCTCTAGGATGTCTGCTTGTACAGGAATACTGATGTCATCCATCTATTTAGGCAGCAGGCCAAACAGTTGTGACTCAGCTGGGTCATTTTAACAATGGTATCAAGTACCTAAAATAAGTTTGTGCATGCAACAGTACAAAATGTGGGGGTTTGTGTCACTTGTGTGCAGGAGAGGAAAAGGGATGTGAAACCTGGCTGTTGCTGTGCTGCTGAAATCTGACTTCCTGGAAGGGCTGGGAGAAGAGAGACGGCAATTAGGTTGGAAAGCCAAGTGTCAGGGGTAGGGTGGCCATGGTAGCAGCATGGGGGGCTTGGCATCGCACTGCTGGCCTGGCTGGTGGGTCTGGAAAAGGACAGGGCTGAGGGAGAGCCCACATTTGCCCTAGAGGAAGGTTTAGCTCTTAGGAGGTGGGATGGAGACTGGAAGCATCATGCAGGGAACCACAGGTTGGGGATAACTGATCTGCTGTGCAAGGCATTGAAGTGTGGGACCAGCTCTGGAAATGCTGCGTGCTCGGGTGCAGCCTGATTCCGTGGTGGGATGTTGGTGTGTCCTGCTCTGGTAGGACTGTGCTGCAGGATCTCCTCCACCGGTTCCTAAGGCCTTGTAAGTCATGGGCCAGGTTATAACTGATGTGTCAGCAGCATGTTTTGAAATGCAAATAAACCAGCAGCTCCTGAGGGAGTGCTGGGGACAGTGGGGGCAACACAGCACCCCAGAGGCTCAGTTAGGGAGTGTGCTGTGCTCTGGGTCAAAGGAACGAGGACCCCAGCACTGCTGCCCGCCAGCAGCCCCCCCTTCCCCGTGCTCCCAGTCAGTGTCTGGGTTTCCGTGTAAAGGAAGGAGGTGGAATGTCACGTACCGTCGGTGTCGGAGTGAATGACATCGACAAACTGTGCGTCCGTGGGGTCCAGCCTCTCGCTCGGTGCAGTCTCCCGGTACAAGGGGCCCGCGGGGTCAAGGCCTGCAGCACAGAGCCATTGGCGTGGCATCGCCTCACTCCGGGCTGCCCTTCCTTGAGGCAAGAGGACTGCTGGAGGAGGGCTTACCTGTGATTCTTCCCAGCGTGCCATCAAACATCTGTCCCACAAAGCCAGAGATGTGTGCTCCCAGGCTCACTCCTATCATGTGCATGGAGTCAAGGGACGCTCCGTCAATCTGAGATTTAAAAGTATTCATGGTCATGTGTTTTTGGTAAATAAAAAAATATTAGGAGGAGAAATGTAACATTTCCCAGAGTGTTCCACTCTGTGTAGATATTCCCTCTTTGACAATCCCACAGAGCAGCCAGCATTCCTGTTTGAGGCCTATACCTCAGAGAGCTCTGATGAGAACAGTTGAGGCAGTGGTTGTATGTTCCTGGGGCAGTGACTACAAGTGTGGACAGGAACCACTGATGGGCCCCAGGAGTGAAATTCCAGCTGCCCCACGTGTGGTTCCTGCAAGGAATTAGCAAACACTATGATCCTAACGATCCAGAATCATCATTGCCTGTGCAACAGCTTAGAGGAGCTGTGAACTGTAGCTGATCCCCTTAAGCTGCCTTTGGATATACAGAAAGTGGAAGTAGAGTTTCTATGTATGGGAAAACATGTCTGGAGAGTTTTGTATCCAGAAATGTAGAGACTTAGAGTGTAAATGGAATATTGCACCAAAATACCATTGTACCAAGTCCAAGGGTAGGATTTGGCATTGCACTATACATGCACTTCCAAAAATTAATGTATTCCTTTTTTAGGAGTTTCTATTCCCAGATATCCTGCTGGTTTAAGCACTTCCTTCATGCCCTTTACATACTGTGCCTTAATGACTGTATTGTAGTGTGAGCATCCAACTTACCAACATTTCATCTATAAGTTTCTTCAGAATCTCAGCAACTCTTTTGCACTTCCTGGAAGCATAACTGTAGATGAGAGTCGTTGCCCCCTGGTTCCAGTCCACAACGATGACGTTCATGTCCTCTACAGAAAGCAGGAGATGCACCAGGTCAGGGATCCAGACCGGGGCAGAGCCTGTGAGTCGGTACCCATGGATGATGAAAGTCATTTTCTTGGTCACATCGAGGTACTTGGAGGCTGTTGAATGGAGCTCCTCGGCACAGGTTGGGTTCTGCCGGGTGTAAAGCAGCAGCTTCACTTTCAGCTCTGTCCCGATCAAAGCATTCCCGAAGCCGAGGGCTGTGAATGCAGGACATGTCTCCTGAGGATCTGAAAGGAGCAGAGTGGCAATTGGAGTTTGGCACCAAGGGGTTTTCTTTAGCCTGTTGTACCTGCCAGCCCTGCACAGGGCAGGAAAATATGTTGTGAGTTGTTTGAGCACAGGGGCTGGTCCTGTCTCCTCTCCCTCTCCTCTCTATCATGCTCATGACTGAAGTTACCTTGGAACTTAGGTTTTCTTGCTGTGTTGGAACGAAAGAGCAATCACACCTTTTTGGAGCAGCATTCCCTGAAACACCACAGCCCTGCTTCCTGTGGCAGCTGGGAGTTGGCAGGGACTCTCTCCAAAAATTTCACTGGTATGAGGAAGGTATGAGAGACTGACAAGTGGGATTGTTGCTGTATTGGTTTGTGAGCACACCCAGGTGCTCTGGACAGGTTCTAGGCTAAACAGGTGTCCTTGGGGTTGATTTGTACCTCCAATCTGGAGCTGCCAAGCTGCAGAGAGTCTTGCCATGGTGAAGAGCAGCTCAGTGCTTCATTTGTATGTGCAGATGCAGCCTGGTATTCTAGACTGCAAAATGGGGCACCCTTGACTGTGCGAGGTGGTAATTGTGCTTTATACACAGCTGAAGTGTAACTGAATTTGATGTAAGAGCTGCTTGATGGGATGGCCTGTGCCATTGGAAAGCCTGTCTTTGTTCTTTGCTTTTCCAGCAGAACACCAGCTGGACCTTCAGAGCCCAATACAGTCTTTAATAGGGCACAGGCAGGGAATGGAATAACTGTCTCCAGACAGACACTACTTATCAAGGCCCTCCCAGGTTTAGTAGCTTCTTCCCGGCTCACAATCCTTTCCCTCAAATCCTCATAATCTTATTGAAGAACCTTGTAGGGGAGAGTGTCTCTCTCACACATACATCCTGGGCTGCAGTAATTGTTCAGGCTACAGTTCCTGGAGGAATCTTCCTGATCTTTGTTGCTTAAAGGACTGTGCAGTAGACAGCAGGGTTTAGAAAACCTGCAGCTGTAAGGTAATTATGCTCTAGCAAATCTCCAGTGCTCTGTGCATTGTAATTTCTGAATGATGAAACTCTCACAGTTTCTATGAGCAACTTTCCCTTTTCTTCTCCTCAGGAAATCAGGAGCATGAGAGTGATATAAATGCTATGTTCCCAGCACATAAAACAATCTGCTCAGTTGCCACAGTTCTGCTAATTACTTTGTAGAAGCCCCAGGAGGTTCAGAAATAAAAGTTAATAGGCTAAAAGGATGTTGCAGTTAAGTCCAACTGAATATTTTAAATTGCTACCATAAATTCAGAAATAAATTTTAACATCTGAAATCCATGGAGTCCTTCCTGTATATAGCCTATGGTAACATATGAACGGTGTGACAGGAGTGGTGGGAAATGAGCCCTCAGCCAGGCCCAGTGAAATCAGGGGCCTTTGAATGGAGGGTGTCCTGCCTCTGTAATGCTTCACTCAGAGCTCCCAGGAGCAGTGTGACTCTGGGCCCTGCTCCCAAGAGGAAAGGTGACCTGGGTGGCTGCCTCCTGGCTCTCAGCTCATTCTTACAGTGACAAGATGCTCCAGGGAAATAGCAGCAAGAGTTGTATGACACTGCTTTTATGGAGATCCCAAAGTAACTAGCAGAGAAAAATTAACATTTTTTGCTCATGCTCACCAGCTCACACAGTGAGAGTCAGTGACTGTCCTCTAGGTGCTACTGCAGCATAAAAAAATACAACTGTGTGTTTTACTAATAACTAGGCATTGTTTTAGTTATTGTATAGCAGCACTATATAGTGTTGCTAATTATCTTTACTGCCACTGAAGCTGTAGCAATACAGGCAGAAATGCCAGGCAAAAATTACTTCTATATGGTGCAGGATTGCACTGATTTCTTAATTTCTTTCTGTATCTCCTGCACTGTGCTGAGGCTTGCCCAGAGGAGCACTATGTTTGTCATCAGAACAGCCCAAACTTTCTGGTACAGAAGTGCTTTCAGAGAGCTGGTCAGCATTTGCTGATACCTAACACAGGGACTGTATAAAGAACCTGGTTATATCTGCACCAGGTCTGTTAGATTGGTTCTGTTTTGATTAACAAAATCAAATCAGTGCTAATAAGGGGAGGAAACTTGCCAGGTTCTCTTCTGGCAAGCTAGTGCCAATCCCAGCCTCATCCACCATGTGTTCAAAAACTGACACATGAGAATGGCCGGTTGTCCTGGCTTTGCTCTTCCTTCTGCTAAGCACAGAGACTCCTACCCAAATGGCTGAAAGTGTCTTTGAAACTCCAGGATGGCTGGGGCAAGTGGCTTATTGAGATTTACTCTGCAAGCAAATGACTGAGGTGGAAACTTATCTGCTGGCACTGTACTTAACCCATGTCCCACAGACCACTTCCCTCCAGAAAAAGGGAACGAATATGGCCATTAACCCAGCCTCCCAATAGCCTCAGCTTGTCAGACGGTCTCTGGCAATCCCCATTCTCCTTCTGCTTTGTTTTCTGATATGTAAAATAGGAGGCAAACACTGGTTTGCTGGGCAAGGTGCTCTGATCTCCCAGAACCTGTAGCAGGGAGCAAAAATATGTGTTAAATCCATGTACCTGCCTGGGAGCTGGACACGTTTGGTCTCAAGCCTGAGATCAGCTTCCAAGGTGCTATTGCAGCAGCAGAGGCATCTTCAGAATAACCTAGTTCTTATATATATATACTGAAGTTATATACTCCCAGGTAGGAGTGTTGCAGTTATGGGAACAGTCCCAGGCAGACTCCTGGTATTTACTGCAGTCAGTGCTCTTAAGGCCTGCATTCCTCTGGTGTCTCTCATGCTTTTCTAGGAGATGGTGTTTGGAGGCTTCTTCTTTGATGCTGATCCTGTGGACAGGCAGGGTTTGCCATGGTGGTGTTTTGGGGCTGTGGTACTGAGCTGCCTGCATGAATAAAGTAGCAGCTGAGGTTTTTACCAGCCTGTCCTCTTGCACAGGGAAGTTCCAACAGATTTTTCACCTCAGTGGGTCAGTGGTCACTTGGCTGGATGTGTGGCTGTCCCAGCTGTGGTCGTTGGGACACACAGCTGCTTGCTCAGTGAGCACCTGCATGGAGGTCAGGTGAGCCTGTTGCTGCTTCTCTGTCTGCAGAAGCTCTGGCCCTCCAAACCCTGCCACCTTGCCTGAGCTTTGTACAGTGTGTGTCATCAGACTGGTCTTAACCATCAACAATAACTTTCCCCCTTTAAGCACACTTCACTGTAACACCACAAATCTTTGGTGCATTAGTGGTGCAGATTTCCATCACTTTTCCACAGAGAGGGTGTGCCCTCCATTCCTAAACTGGTCCTCAATAGCTCACTGCATTTTATCGGTGCCTTTTCACACCATTCTCTTCTCCCACTTCTCGTGACTGCATTTCCTACAGAGTATTAAACAAACGAAGCAAAAGGAGACCCTGAGATTTCTCCAGAGGACCCGGTGAAACACAAGTTAGTATTTGTAAGAACACTGGTTTTTTTAACCCTGTTTGTTTTCCCTACAAAGCAGAGAGCTGTAACTTGCCTTGCTCCCATGTGTATGCTAAGACAAGGCAGTACATTTGTTTATTGTTACACAGGTTTGTTCTTGTAGCTGTTAGGCTATCAAATGGAGTTTACTGTTCATAAATGGTAATTCATCCTTCGCCTCTGTCATACATGACACCCCTGAGAAGAAATCATTATTCTCTGAAGATTTCAAATGACATTTTCAGTGTCGATGGATAGTACTTATATTAGAAAAATGTTTGCAAAGGGAGGAGAAGATAATAAAAAATACTTCTGGTTTTCCATTTGGAACTCTTAGAACTGACTAGATTCATGTAACCAGTATAATTTCCTTTGCCAAAATAAATAATGCTACTGAGAAACCCTGTGCAGTAACTATAATGCGGAGGGCAGGTACATTCATGTTGCTGTAAAGCATAGGAAATATGTTCTATTTGACAAAAACATTCAAAACAAATGGTTGAGTTCTTACCTGTTTTCACCCCATACAAAAGGTAGATGAACACAACACAGAGCCTCAGCATATGGACTTCCACATGGAACGTGTACGGGTAAGAGATTTGAAGGATCCCACAATTTCTCCGGCATGTGTCTGCTGGCTCTGACAGAAGTTTGCTTGCTTTTTTTTCTGCCAGTAACAGTAGGTGTGGTGAAAGGAGGAAGTTACCAGCCAAGAAATGAAGACCAGTCTTTAGTTATACAACTGAAGCTTCTTCTTAAGAAGGTGGGGCACCTTCTATTTTAGCAGGTTTCCTTAATTTAAATATAGTTTGCCCTGGGGGATGACTAATCAAAGACACAAATGGGTTGGTATCACGCTGTAAGCAGCAATTTGACTACACGTGTTGAAACTAAGGAAATTATTGCCTGTCTATTTGTCTTTTGCAAAGACTGTCAGGAAGATTGTAGGTGTCACTGTAGGTCTGATAAGCATCTGGGTGGGACCGGCTCTTGGTTTCACAGGGTCCTGTCTTTGGAGAGTTCATGATGATCCTTAATCTTCCATGTCCCTCCTGCTCTCCTGAGTGCTGTGGCCCAGAGTCCCTTCTACAAATCCTGTCACCACCTCAGGCAGGAGACAGGTGCACAGCACTGTGTTGTGACAAAGGGAAGGTACCACTTCAAGGTGTCTGGCTCTCCACTGGGCTCCCAAGCAACTGCTCTCTTGGATAACACTCATACAACTGACATTCCCACATTTTCTTACAGACCTGCTGGAACCTCATGAATTCAGCTCTAATTCAAGTAAGGAAGGTTTTTTCTTTCCTTGCTGGATGGGAGGAAGACGATGGCCAAGGAAAGACAAATGTCAGGGGCAGGAAACGAAGTCTGAAATTGGAGGCAAAATTGGGTAAAGGAGGGTGGTTGGGACTTTGTAAAGAGATGGGAAGGGAGGGAGCAGGGATGGCTGCTCGATAGAAGTTGGGTGGTAGTTTTGCCTGGCGTTTTCTTAGCAAATTCTTCTAACATAGGCCAGGGAAAGGGAACATGGGGTGGATTAGAAATACCTCATTAAGCCCAGGCTCTGCTTTTTCTCCTGGTGATGACCCAATAAGGAGATGAACTATTACAGCTCCCAGCTGCATAGCTGGTTCTTTGGTCCATGCTGTACTTATTAAGCCTTTTGACTTTGCTAATTCTCAGGTTAATCCTTAACTCTTCCTGCTGTCTGCAGCTCCTTCTCCTTCAGACAAGTGTGTGCTGCTCCTCTGGTGCAGGCATGGGTCACACCTGAGGCAGAGCATGTGCCTAGCACCATTCTTTCACAAGCACCTTGAGCTCTTCAGCCTCAAGCAGCTCAGCAATCTGAGTCTCACTGAACATGTGCCATGCTGTGATCCCATTTGATAACCACCGAGGCAAAAGTTGGGGCTTGTTATTTTGAAGAGGATAAACACTGAGAAAAGGCACCAAATAACTTCTGTGGATCTGGAAGCTCCAGGACAGTGCTTTTTCTGCTGCACTGGCAAAAGAATATAATTTAAACATTGTCTTCCTTCCAGCTCCTTTCTCACCTCTACCAGTAATCCTAAACTCTGTCAAAATATTTTCTCTTAGCAAGAAGTTCTGCCAATGGTGAGACGGAATTGGTCCAACAGTGAAACATGAAGAACAGAAGGCTTTTACCTGTTGCAAAAGACATCTGAGAATCAGAGATAAAATAAGGTAAATCAAGAGGGCCTTGCCTTTCATCTCAATACAAAAAGAGGTAACAATTTGTTGCCTGAAGCTAAGCCCTACTTGTTTCTTTTCCCCATTACTTTTTCTGGATTTTCACTTCCCATTTGAGGTTGCTTATCCGAGTGGCTCTCACTTCAAGAGGCCCTACACTGGGACTGGCACGTTCTTCCTTGAAGCTATTAATCATCCCTCAGAAGACCATGATTTTGAGTAACCATCATTTCAGCATAAATTAGACTGTCTGTTCACTGTACACACTGGTAAACATTCCCAGGACGTCAGCACTGGAAATGCTGTCCACCACCACCATCAGATCCTGAGAGCAGGAATTCAAGTGCTCACTCTTGATTCTGCTGACCAGCCTTTCACACCTGCCCCACACATCCTGCCTCAGCCACACACTTGTTAAAGATGGCAACAACTCACAGCTATTTGGGTTTTGTACACTGAACTCTAGGCAATAATTCCACTGTGAGCTTTGAAATCAATTGCAATTTGAGACAGTAAAAACTTTTTAATCATGTGGAGAAAACATTTGATCAGAATTGGCACCAACTTAAGAACAATTTAACAGAAAACATGAAATAATCTTATAAGCATGAAATATTCTGCACTTGGCTCTGAGATGTCAGAGCCTCTGCTATTTCACATTCAAGAGAGAAGCATTTTAACTCTTCACTGTGAGCAGAACCACTGCTGGAATCTGAAAGTTTCAGAAATGTTGTTTCCTCCTTAGGCCAGCTTATGACAGCAGTGGTCAGCTGAAAGGTATTTTTATGTTGCATTCATGCATCCACTGTATGAAATCCCATGGATTCACTAATTTCCCGTGGGTGGAATGTTTTCATGGAGATACTGGAGAGCCAAATCTGTCCACTTCATTTCTTGCTCTTTCACAGACTCTGTGGTGCCACCATTGTCTTGCTCTGGTTCAGGGAGCTCATTCTAGGAACAAAACACAGATACAATGCATTCCACACGTAATACACTTCCTGCAAGCAGCAGGTTGTTATGATTTGTATGGATAGATACAAAACCCCACAAATGAGACCAGAGGGTGCATCTGAAAAATAAATATCATACATACTGATCCACTTGAAAATATTGCTGTGCCTCATCATGAACAATATTCTTTTCATTTGAATATGGTGCTTAATCTGAAAGGTAAATTGTTTTCCAGGACCCTAGGGCCTTGCTATACACTCAGACAGCACACACAGTGAGGAAGACTATACAGCAAATGCAAAGTAAGTAAATAACAGTACAATGCATTTATTCCATTGTTTGTTTGCAATGTGCTGCTTCTGCTGTTGCCAAGAACACAAACACTGCAGATAACTAGTTCTGTAAAATGTTACTTTCCTATGGCAGGTGAGAAGTCTTTCCTGTCTGTATGCTGGACTCAGTTCTCTGTCTTGCTTAGAGATGGCTCTAAGGGAAGAAACAATAATGTTTGGACTCAGGGTGAAGGCAACTGTCAAGAAGGAACATGTTTATGATACGTTTATATGGGTGATAAAGGTTATCCCAAGCAAAGGAGGGTTTGGGCTCTTTTAGCTGAGAATCACACTTCTGCAAGATGCTTCCCTCAAGCCCAGCTTTTGGCAGGAAAATGTCTGCTGTACATACGGATTTTGTTGTGCAGCTGCTCCTTGCCCTCTCTGAAAAGCCAGTGGTGGAAGGGCTAAAGCTTGAGCCATGTCACAAACTTGGAAATGTCTCTGTGCTGAAAGAAACCAGCAACCCACAATCCCCATGGATGCTTTATCTGTGTCAGCTGGGGTAAAGCTCGGGTACCAGAGAGAACAAGGAAAGGGAAAATCCTCAGCTACCTCCCACTTCTCTGGAAGTTTCAAAATAGCTAAGGGAAGGTGTCATTGTGGGAGATCTGAAGCTTCAGCTCTGGGCTATGTGGGGTCAGCAGTAGCTTTTCCCCTGCTGCCCCTCTCCAGCCTCACAGCTGTGCCCTGGATGAAAGGAGAGGTGCCATGCCTTGGACACAGCACTGCAGGCAAGAGTCCTGCTGCACCTGCCAGTCCCTCACTGCTACCCTGGAACCGCCAACAGCAGTATCTGGAAAAGACTGCCTTGAAACACCTATGAAAACTTCTCAGCTTCTTTTAATGGCATTGCAGGAAGCGAAGATAAAGTGTAACCAAGACTGCAACTGTCAGCGTGAGACTGATCATTGGCTCCCCAAACCAACTGGGAAAGTGCCTCAAACACCAGGAACAAGAAAGGGAAGCGGAGAGAAAGGATGATTCTACTTCTCCCAGGACAGAAATCATGTCCTCATGCACACAGGAATGACTGGCATATAGGGCAAGGCAGGAGTCCGATCCAGGAGCCTTTTGTACAAATTAGCCGCCCCATGAGCAACACTCTGTGCCTTTTCTTGGAAGGGGCTGTGATGAACACAGCAGCCTTACCTCGGATTGATAAGTAGCAATTCACTTACCAGAGGGATGGCCACGTCCTCGTAGGGCAATTTATCTTCCCTCCATGCATCATCGATCAGATCCAGGATCCTGCCATCCCTCTGCACCTCGCTGTCCATCGTCGCAGCAGGTGAGAGCAGCTAAATCTGTGACACAAGGCAGATGGTGCTGTTTTAACAACATCGCCAGCCAAGGAACTGCAGCTTGGACTACAGGCTTGCTCCAGTTTTGATGCAACTCATATGAAGTTTAAACTTACAAGGAAAACCTTGATTCCCCTAATCCACTCAAGAAAGGGTTGTAACCACAGGAGAACAATTTCATCTGAAAAGAACTCTATCAAAGTGAATTGCAGATTGAGATGCATCAGAGATAAATATATAAAATCAACTGGTTATTATTAATGATATTTACATGTGTTTATATCTACTGACTGACTTTTAGAAGTCTAATTTGAGTGAGTTTGAGCACCTAGAGCTGCCCAGAACCCTTTGCTGCCTGCTGTCTTACAGCCCATGACCAGTGCTGTGCCTCACACACACCTTCACGTCTTGGGAGAGTCACAACAAAACACTTCAAGGTACCCAGAATTCTGTCCGAACCTGAAGTCCAGGAAACCGGTAAAACAGAAGCAAAACGAGACCTATCTTTCACCCCCAGCTACTATAATTAGTCCAGAGTGTTTCATTGTACTCTGCCCTCCTTGAAGGGTCACCTCAGGCCCTCGGCCCGGTGTGACCCTGCGGCGCAGCAGCAGGCAGCTCGCTCCTGAGGGGTATGAGAGAACTGACAGTCACTCAAAACCAAGCCCGGCCTGACACTCGCCGGCTGCCGGAGCCGCCATGTGGGCGGCGATGAGCACGGGCCCGAGCGCATCCCGGGCCCGAGGCGATGCGGTCCCTGCCTCTCCCGGCCAACACGGCTCCATGACCGCCCCGTGTCCCCGCGCTGTGCCCCCGCTGTCCCCCGGCCCGCCCTACCCTGCCCATCTGCGGGGCCGGCGCTGCGCAGGTGCCGCCCCAGCGCATGCGCAGCGCTGCCGCCGCGGGGCCGAGCCGTGTCCGCCGCCAGGGTGGGAAAGGCGGGAAGGAGGGGAAGGAAGGAAGGAAGAAGGGCAGGCAGGCAGGAAGGAAGGAAGGAAAGAAAGAAAGAAACAAGGAAGGAGGGCGGGTCGGTCAACCAGCCAGAGCTGGGGTGTTGGGCAGCCTGGAGCGGAACTCGGCCCGGGGGCTTGGGCTGCTCCTCGGGGCGCGGCGCTGGAAGGGCCCCGGGCAGCGAAACTCTCCCGCGGCGGGTGCGGGGTAAACACTGTAAGGGCTCGGCCGGCGGGTAGGCTCCGGCTGGGGAGGAGCTGCAGCACAGCGGGAGTAGGGAATGCCTGCCGGAGGGCAGCTCCGGGGGCTGTAGCGGGGAGCGCTGCCCGGGCACGCTGGCCCCGGCCACTTCACAGGCTTTAGCTGCACCAGGCAGGTATGGGTGGAACACTGGGAGGAACTCCTTCGCAGAAGGGGTAATTACATATTGGAAGGGGCTGCTCACGGTGGGGGGTCCCCATCCCTGGAGGTGTTTAAGGAAAGACTGGACGTGGCACTCAGTGCCCTGGGCTGGGTGACAAAGTGGGGATCGGTCACAGGTTGGACTTGATGGTCTCAGAGAACTTTTCCAGGACTTCTCAGTGATTCTGGGATTCTTGCCGTAGAGAGGAGTGGTTCGCTCCGGGCTCCTGCCTCAGATGCCATTCTTGCCGCAGGTGCCATTCCCGCCGCTGGCAAGTGGAGCTCGTCTGTGGTATTGCTTTTATGAGGTTATTGCTCCTTTTGTGTTCATTGTAAGCATGCTTCCAGCAACGCTTTAAGATTGCATCTTTCTATGTTTTGAAATGCGAAGTAATCCCAGTCTTTTCTCATGGGCATTATTCTTAAGTCCTCCTGCGTATTGTAAAGTTTCTTCCACTTGAGTCTACTACAATTCTGCCTTGAGCTGGGATGCTAAGCCTTGTTTATTTTTAAATGTGGTGGGTTGTTTTTTTTTTTTCCCCCAGATACTTCTATTTTCTTCACTTTCAGAAGTGACCAGCCAGCTCTCCTTGCTTCAGCTGTAGCTAATGAAGGAGGAGATTGTTTTCTTTTGTGGGTCTTTAGTCAGGTGCCTGTAACTTGCACATGGCAGCTTGGAAGCGTGAAAGGCCAAAATTTAATCCTAAGTCAGCAAACATTATGTAGTATAAAACTGGCTAGAGGTGTCTGATTTTGAGGCTTTTCCCCAAAATCTGGGTATGCTGGCAAAGTAAGCAAAGCTGGCAGGCTGTGAGGGTGGCAAGGCAGAGGCACAGAGAAGCTCTGGCTATCTCTTCCATGGAAGTGTCCAAGGCCAAGTTGGCAGGGCTTGGAGCAACCGGGGATAGTGGAAAGTGCCCCTGCCCATGGCAGGGATTTGGCATGAGATGGCTTTAAGATCCCTTCCAACCCAAACTGTTCTGGAGTTCTATGCTGTCTGTCTCCTCATCTCTCTGGCCACTGATAATTGATTCTGTGTAGGTGTGATGAGAATGAAAGAGGAGAGCTGCTACTGTCTAATGTCTGCTGTTGCCACCTGGAGAACTCCTGGAATGCTGTCAGTAGCTCAGGGGATCTGCTCATCTGCTCTCCTCAGCACCCTGCCCTCAGCAGAACCACGAAGTTGTTCTGCATACTAACTGAGTTTTGTTAAGCACAAACAGGACCAAAGACAGACAAAACACTGTCAGAATAAGGATAGGATATTTTCTGTGTATTTTTTATGTGCTCATGGTTTAAAACACAGCTCCCAAGGACAGGTTTAATCCCTGGATTGTGTTTTAAAGTGCTGTAGGAGCAGGATAGAGGATTCTTAGGAAAAGAGAGCAAAGTTGAGCCTGCCTTTGTGAAAGTCTCCCTAGCTGTTACCTGCTCCCCTTTTGCTGATTGCTTAATAATGCCATATTAATCTTTGAGGAAAGATGCCACAAGGATCCATCTTCAGTACTTGGAAAGTGTGTAGATTTTGGAAACATGAGTTTGTGTTAATAGCTCTGGACGAGTTTAACGATTTTTGTGTTAGCTGCAGTTTCATGAAGGAAACATTGAAATAAATTCTGGCTTCCTGGCTGTAGTTTCACAGTAACTTTTTATTCACCATTTTTGGCTTTAATGTAAACCCTTCTTGCTTTCACCAAGATGTGAAATTTCTTTGGGTATGCATGTGTTTGTGACTTAAAAGGTGTAATTTTTAACTAAAGCAATGTACTGCTACTGTAAAGCTGTTCAACTTATTTTCATAATTTAAGGCATAGTTTAAGAGGAATTTTTAAGGAGTTTATGTTTTCTTAAAATTCCCATAACCGTATGAACAACCAGTGTGTTCTGAGTGTGGTGGTAAACTGGATGGTCTCTTTAACCTAGTTTGTAATAGAGGCCTGGAAAAGATGTAATTTATGGATGAATTCTTACTGCTCCTTACTTGCGTTTTCTCTCGGAAGTGACAAACTTCCCTGTCAGAGATGTATCTCAGGCTCTCTCCTTTGAAGCCCAAAGGTTCCTGTTCCTTTACAGTCTGGTGCTCTCAGGAGGTCTACCAGCCCTTCTGTGTTGTGTTTGCACAAGTGCAGAGTTGCTCAAGTGCAGATTCTCATTGCTCCTCTCCGAATTTATTAGATCATATCATTATATCACTGCAATTTGGTAGTGCTGGATGATAGCATTGGGTATATTTTTCTGGTAGAAAAATCTGTTTTCCTCTGTTTGGCTTGTAAGTTCATGAAGGTGCCATTGTTTTCCTCACCTGTAATTGCATGCTCCTTGTATGTTTTTTAATTTCTTTGCTTTGTGGGCTTTTGCTTGTCCTGCAGTTGGATGGAGAAGCAGCCTTGTTTGTGCATTGCCATGGATGAGCCCTGCTTTCCTGTACTTCCCTAGTACTGAAGCCACCAGGATTCAGTGATGGAGGCTTTGCTGGAAGGAATGCAAAGAAATGGGCAGGGGAGGTATGTAAGCAACTGCACACAGCAGTCATTCCAAATGATTTAAATATTAACCTTGCCTCTTACTCAGAATAAATCCTCTGGTATCAGTGTGCAGTGGCCTTCAGCTGCTGCAGAAGCAAAGTCACTGAGTGAGCTGCCTCTGCACTGATCCCTGCTCAGGTATCATAGTCTTAATTGTCAGAAATTTAGTTCTACGTCTTCCTGAAAACCTCACCTCTTTTTTCTCAGTTGTTGTTGTAAACTCTTCTTACTGTCCAACATCAGGAGCAGTAGTAAATAGAGTTGTGCATAAATATTTATTTTGTAACAGCCTTGCAAGGTTAATGAGATGTGACTTTGTTATCTGATTTCACTGAAAACATCTGATTATTTCTTGCTCGTGCTGAAACTGCAGAGTCCCACTCAGCTCTGAGGAGTCCTTAATGCTCTGTCTGAGGTGAGAGTCTCTAGACTTTTCAATCCCCGAGAGAGACTGCAGTGAACAAAATGTTTTATGTGTTAAACAACCGTGAAGCAAAAGTCACTGATGCCATTTTCCTAGTCATCCTTGAGAATGTGACTCAAATTTATTTGATGGTGTATCTTCTTCAGAGAGCTGGTTGCAGAACTCAAGTTTAGAATTTGCTACATATTAACAGATGCTGTGAAGGAAATGTTCCTACTCTGCATAATAGCTGCTAATTTTTGGTTAACTCACAGGACAGGGTGAACTTCAAATGTGACTGATTTTGGCTCCTTTAGAAAGTATTTATTTTCCTATAGAAAAAGTGCCAAGTCGTGAAGTGTGCATATGCCCTGGGGGAACAGTGAAATTTCTATCCCTTAACCTATTGATTTCCATTTCTTTTCAGTTCTTCCTGTTTGACAGGCAAATTAAAGGGGTAGAGATCATTATGGAGGTCACCACCCTCTAGGGCCATGTCTGGCAAACCTTAATATTGTCCCTGTCTTGCCAGCTGGGAAGTTTTAGAGGAGTTACTTGAATTGGCTTCAATAATTACTGCACCAAATTAGAAATCTGGGCATCGCTAGGGAGCTTGTGCTCCCTGATGGATTGCGAAGGTTTGATTCTTCATTATCATGTTGTCATCCAGCCCCCTCTGCTTTAGGGTTTGTCTGCATTTGTGATAAACTTCTGTTTTTGGGAGCTCATAGCTTGGCTGTAAGATTCCTCTGGTGACTGAAACCTGCTATAAAATGCCACTGCCTGGAGAGCAATTAAGGCAATACAAAATATGAATTAAATATGCTTTGGTTTACTTACGTAATGCATAGTACCCAAGGCAAAGGGCTGAATGCCTGAGTGTGATGTGATGTGGTGTAGTGGCTGTGGATGGTATTGGGTAAAAGGTTGGACTCGATGATCTTGGAGGTCTTTTCTGACCTTAATGATTCTGTGATTCTGTTTCTGTGCAAGCTGCTTCTACGAGAGTTCAAAGCGCTGTGTGCGCTGAGTCAGTGCCTTGGTGCCAGTCAGTGTGTTTTGCTGCCTTTGTTGGTTTGGGACACGGGATGGAGCTGCTTTTTAACTCCAGGCTCTCTCCCTTCCAGTGGCGGGTTCTTGACCTCCTGCGAGGCCGAGCTGCAGGAGCTGATGAAGCAGATTGACATCATGGTGGCTCACAAGAAATCTGAATGGGAAGGGCAGACACAGGCTTTGGAAGCTTGTCTGAGTGCTCGGGAGCAGGAACTTTCTTCTACCAAGGCAGCTCTGCAGGAAAAACAAAAGGAGGTACCTTTGTTTCATACTATTTTTTAGTTGGAGTCAGCAGTGTGTTTTACCTGTTAGAATCAGGAGTAGAATTTTTAAAGGACTTGTTGGAGCAAGGTGTCTGGTTCCATAATTCAATCCAAGTCAAGTTATCAGCTCTGCTGGGGTTGATGGAAGTCCACATATTGAGCTGTTAGAATTATTAGAGAGAACCCAGAGACACTGGTTCTGGCTACCGCAGTAGTGGACAGCCCAGCAACCTGCAGGCATTGGTAGAATAAACCCATTTCCTACTATATAAACTGCACCAAGAAAACCATTTCTTACTATAAACTACACCAAGATATTGCTGAGAAACTCTCCATGGGCTGTTTTACAGAACTCTGGTTTTGTGGTCTTTAATTAGAGGCCTGAGGGAAGTGCAAAAAAAATCTGTATTGGTAGAAAATTATTCGTAAGGGAAATTTTTGTGCAGGATGTGGACCATAAGATGCAGTCGAGCCACAGGATTTTCATTTGCAAGAATGATTTTTACCATATAGATTATTGTTATTATTATCAATTATGTTTTCTCAATACACTTGAAATGTTTCTTACCACCAAAAGCAAACATGGATTTCAAACTGAACTATGAATTGTTTGAAGTCACTGCTGGGGTATATTCATGCTTTTGGTTTAGTCATACGAATTTTCCATGGGTTTTCTTTTAATTTTAATTTGTTGGCTTCTGACCGCTCAGGTTGTGGATGGGAAAAAGATGGGAGGAAAAAAAAATAGGGAGAAAAATGAGTCACAGGAGCAGTTGAATCAGTGTCAGGGAAGTTATCTGTGAGCTTCAAAACCCCTTTTCATTCTTTTTCCTTGCTATTAGGAATCTCTCCTTTGCCTGAGCATAGTAAGATAATAATGTGGCCAACTTTTCTCTTGGTAGATAGCTTGAAATCATAATGCATATTTGTGAAGAATTTGATGAAAATACTGGATAGAAATAGGCTTTTAGCACAAACCAAATACGTCAGCTTTGTTCCCAAAAGTGAAATCCAGAAATTGGCTCGAAACAAGAGACCACAACAGAAATACTTGTGCCCCCAGCCTACCAAAGATTTAAGCACAGCCTCCATCTATTTCATAATGAAGGACCCCACTGAAATGTCCATGTACCTTCTGACAATAAAACCTACTTCTGTTGTATTTGTTTGCATTTTATCCCTTTGTTCAGGTTGGCATGTTGCGTCACCAGGTTGTAGATATGGAAAAATCCAAGCAGGACATGGTTAGAGAGTATGAACAACAGCTGAAGAAATTCCAGGAGGAGGTGAGTTACAAAAAGAGAAGTTTGGTTTTTAGTTCCCAGTTGATGACGGGTCAAATACTTTGTGTCATTGTTTTTGTTTCAGTGCTGTGGTTTTAAAACTCCCCGCTCTTAGTGTTTGTGTGCTTACCAAAAAGAGCCTTGAGCATAGATAAAGTGACATTTTTGTGGCTCACTTGGCCTGTTTTTTGTGATTTGGAGGAACTTGGTGACAGACAGAGAACTGTTGGAGTAGAAATGTTTTCATATGTTGGACATCTGCAGAGGTTTACTGCAAGAATGTCTTGTGTTTGCCCATCCCAGTCACTGCAGGGCTGGTTCTGGAGCTGCCACAGGTACAGGCAGCAGCAGTTTGCTCTTTCAGCATTTCTGGAATTCAAAAAGGGTGGACATGTAACTGGCTTGGCTTGTGTGAGATCAGGAAATAACAGTGGTATGTGGTCTCATCTTTTTGCCTCTTTTAACATTGATGTCTTTAATAGGATTTTGTACTCTCAAGGAATATTACTATGAATACCCTCCATTAAAACCAAGTGTACGTAGCAAATGCTGTCTGACAATGATACCAGAGCTTTCATCTCAAAGCCTGTTGCTCAGTGCAAGATGGTACCTGTCCTGCAGGTGGTAGAGTAGCATTCCAGGTTTATGCCTGAACTCTTTGCCTGTCTCCACTTGCCAGTAGCAGGGAGTGAACTGGCATGAGCCACTGACCTGTTTTCTCTGGAGGGCTGGGCCTAGTTCCTGCTCACTGTAAGCCATAAGTGAAATTAATTTGGTAGTCTCTGCTCAGATGACAGAAGACATCTTTTCTCATTTAAAAACACCTCACTATTCCATATGACTAACAGTCTTCAGTCGCTGGGTGCTCTCTCTGGAATTGTGGATAAGCTGCAAAGCAAAGCTGAGGTACATTGGCAGGCCAGCCTAAATTGCTAAGGCTGAAATACAGCCTGTGCGTTACGGCCTAAATTGCAGTCTGTGGGTATTTTAGCTACACAGTATTAATGCTGATGACATTGAGCTCCAGTATTCCTCAGTCTTCTGTTCTTAGTACTGTTTGGGGAAATTATTTCTGTCCCTGTTTACCACCATTTCCAGTGCAATTACAGGTACAGTGTCTAACTTACTGAGACTGTTGGAAGAATAAACCTCTTATCTCCCAATATGTTTGGCAAAAGATATTGGTATTAACTCTAAGCCTGAACATCTGTCTGTTCCCACTGAACACACTGAAGTACTGAATGCATCAGGTCTTGAATCATATATTTTTTTCTTTTCATGTTCCTTCTGTTCATCCATGGGCTTAGCTTTGTCCATCAGTAAAATGGCAGTGATGGCTTCTCAAATTCGTGTGGCTATTTGGAAGCCTTTTATTTAATAGTTGAGTAGGGGGGAGCTCATGATATGAAAAATTCTCTGCAGGTTGCGAGTGATTATTTGCACGGAGGGTCATTTAAATGTCAAGAGTTTTTTCCTCATTCCTGCTGCTGATACGACTTCAGCATCCTAGCAGCAGGCGTAGGAGTGATATTTTCTGTTGGCATTCTTCACTCATTGTGAAATACACAGCGTATCTAAGCAGAAAATGACAGATGAAGTGGTGTTGATATTATGGGTAATGGCAATTCTCAAACTTTCCTTCTCCCACTAAGCAGGAGAATTCCAGTTTCCACCTGAGCTGCACAAGTGTATTTTGATCACACAAGAGTTACCCGTGTGTGGTGTGGTGGGTGTGCTCCTGTGGGTGAGCAGATCAGCCACAGGCTCTGCTGGCTCTTCCTTGGGCTGGGAACCACCTGTAGAGAGGGGGATATTGTGCTTTTGCTGCATTGATAGCTGCATTTAAACCTCCATCTTATCAATATTTCAGTCATGCTTTAATTGTGCTGAGACTGAGCTTTAATTAAAGCTGCTGATGTCACGACTTCAGTGGCATCTTGCTCCTGTTGTACAACTTGTGTGTTTTGCAGTACTGTTGGTATAAAAGACTCATTATCCAAATGGAAGCCTTCACTTGTGAGCTGTGTGGCCTTGATGAGGGCATTGTTTGTGTGAACCACTTTGTGTGGCTTCTTTCAAAGGGCTGTGTATTTCTTCCCTTGGAGCCTTGAGCAAAGCTCTTTCTTTCACTGTATCCTGCAGTTGTCCCAGCTGAGGAGGAGCTATGAGAAGCTGCAGAAGAGAAAAACAAGAAGCAGAGGAGAAGCTAACAAGGGACAAGAGGAGGACAAGTTTGAATTGAGCCGACTGACCAGGAAGCTGGAGGTATGTGGTGAAAAAACAAGTACTGACCAGCTTGTGTTCATTAACCGACTTACTGGGCTTCACTGGTGGCCGAACAGTCCACTAGGAAGAGGCTGAGTCCTGCTTAAGAAGCACTGCCCATCCACTCTCCAGGTGCAGCTCTTCTCAACTGCGTGTGCAATAAAGGCAATTTCATGTGTTTGGGCCTCTGACTGCACAGCATAAACCTTAATGCTGTTCTTACCCTTAGACTAAATAAAAGGAAGAAGGTGCTGGAAGAGTAACTAGTTATGTGAATGGGATGAATTCCAGTGTGAGAAGGTTGTATTCTCACTTCTTTGAGGAGGAGGGAGCTACATGTCAAACTTCTTCTCAACCCTGTCTCATCTTCTGATCTTTCTGCTCTGATGAGCTCAACCCCACTCAGTTTTCTCCTCCTGAAAAATGCGGTAACAACACACGCTCAACTGATGTAGTGCCCAGTTTCTGGGGCAGAGATTAGCAGTCAAATTATTTCATTCTTGTCATCATGGTGATTTCAATAGCAGCATGTTTTGGAAGCTAAAGCCAGTCTGAATTGTTAAACGCCTGACAGCAAACCCATGAAACCAGCCATGAATGTGTTGGCACTTGACATTTGTGAGCAGCTTTACCTGAGGAGGGGAAGGAGTGCAGCGAGCACAGTGAGTGAGGACTGCACTGCTGAGCTGCAGCATCAGGTGACTGGCTAATGGTTTCCCTGCTGGGGGAAAGGTGTGAGGATACGGTGGGGAGAGAAGGCAAACGTGGATATGAACTGGAGGGGGATGTACTGCTCCAAGCCACCCCTGCTGTCCTTGCAGGAGTTTCGTCAAAAATCACTTGACTGGGAGAAGCAGCGCCTGCAGTACCAGCAGCAGGTGGCATCGCTGGAGGCGCAGCGCAAGGCTCTGGCAGAACACTCCGAGCTTGTGCAGGTACAATTAACATGTGCTGAAAGTTTCTGCTTTGTTTATGGGAGGGAGGGAGGGAGAGGCTAATGAAATCTCTCAGGCTCCTGTCCAGTTGAGATTGCCATTGAAGTGACTTTTAATGTTTCGGTGGAATAAGGTTTGCTTGTATGAGTGCTGTGTGGAAAAGAGATCTGGAGTCTGTCATCAGAGATTAGATAAACCTTGTGCAGCTCTCCCTGCCACCCTTCTGGTTAGCAGAGAAGACAGTAGGATGCAGATTTCCCTGAGAGGCAGTGACCACAGCATATGACACTTTAAAATATGTTACATCATGTTGTCTAGATGCAAGCTGTGTACCTGCCAGCACCTAAATATGTACCTTGTGGGTCCAGCTCAGAGGGTACTGTTGGAAAACAGTCTTCCCCTATAACAGAGACTTCCACAAAATACTGAAGCAACAACAGTTTCCAGCCCCCCACCCCTTTTTTTTAGGTCTGTTAAAGGCAAGGAGTAGTGGGGCTGCTGTTCTGCAAAGCTGATGGCTCAGTGAATTAGTGGTGCTGCAGCAGAGCAAGATGAATTGACCTAGAGCACAGCTGTGAAGTCACACAAACACAATCACAGCAGACACTGATAAGAAGCTCTTGCTGAGGACTTTGCACTTAATGGGCTCCTGAGTTGCTCTTGAGTGGAAGCTCCTGCGAGGAGGGAGACTGTGATGACAGGATTGAAGCTGGCTCTGACAGGGGCTTTGTGAGAGGCTGACACCAGGAGATCTACAAATGCAGAGAGTCCTTGAGCAGAAGGTCTTGCTGCTCTGCTGTCTGTGTGTCGTTGATAGCTCAGTTGTTTAGGAACAGATGTGTCCTTGGAGTGCAGGCTGGGACACTGGGGCACAGAGGAACTTGTCTTACTGTGCAGCAGAAAACCAGGAAGTTGGGGAGATTTTCCCGAAGTGATGTAGGTGCTGTAAGTGCACAGGTACTGTGAGCAGACTGCCTGAATCCTCAATTGCTTTGAAAAGCCCAGCATGGAAGTGCTAAATTTTTTGCCATGGATGTTTCTGTACATTTTATGTGCGTAGTTGTCTTTCTAGTCTTGTCAAGGTCAAGCTGAGATCCATGACCATGGAGTACTTCCCCTCTCTCTCCTTTCATCTGGCTTCCCCTCATCTCTTGCAGAGCAGCTTAAGGAAGCCTGGAATTCTTCCCCAGTACAGACCACCTTCTGGAGCACCTGCAGCCTTTTAAAGTCAGCCTTTCCTAAAAACCTGGAATTCTCTGCTGGTCTGGATGTTGTGTGGCTGGAAATAAGAGACAGTTAAATGTTTTCTTAATGCAGAAATAAATATTCAGGCAGTCTGGTACTCTGGCTTCTTGGGTGAAGAAATGCTGTGCTTTAAACTTTTGGCCCTCTTGATTACCTTTTCTGTCATGACTATTCAAATAATAATAAAAGGCTGTAATCAAGACTGTACCACAGCCTTGCAAATGAGCAATTCTTACAGTTTGTGTAAATCAAGGCATGTGGTGATTCTGAAGCTGGCAGGCATTGCTACTCTTTGAAACTGGGAATATAGGACTGCTCAAATACTTTGTTTCAGCCTTTAAAAATTCAAAGATTGTATACAAAAAGGAAATATATGAAGTGAATGTTCCTAGAAGCTTATGTGAGAGCTGGCTTGTTAAATTTCACCAGCTAGCTGTGTGGAAAGAAATGCTATGAAATAAAGTATTGTGCCTATAAATAATAGAGCAGGTATTGTCTGCTACTCGTATGCTCCTTGTAACTTTTTTGTCTACCATTAAAATACTGAAAAATTCAAAGTGAGCATTTCCCCAAGCTGCTGGAAGCAGGTATTTACTGCAGAGAACAAAACAAATTGGCTGTTACAACTGGTTTGTTTTGGGGCTGTTTGGTGGTTGTGGTTTTTCCATTGTGCACCCAGAGTTGCTTTCTGTCCTGGTGTGGAATTAATGGTTGGGTAATCTCTGCCCTGTACATGGTTTACAAACTTTCTTACCTGCAGCCATTAGTCCTGGTCTGGCCTTGGGCTCATGAGCAAAAACTAGCAGGAGGCTTTGTTCTTAGACAAGTCATATGCGGGCAGCTGGAGTGATTTGAGATCCTCATTTTCCAGATTCTCTTTTTCCAGATTATCCTTGAACTGCTTTTGGAATCAAAGGGCCCCCTCTTTTTTCATTTTGTTTTTTACTTATTCTCTTTGCCTTTGGAAGTTTTATCTGTCATGTAACCCTGGAACAATACTCTCCCTAATTCCCTGAAAGGTATTGTTGCTTACTCTGAGAATGTGGCTTGTTACACCAAGAAATCAGTAGCTGTATTGAATGTAGCTTTGGTACAACTTTTGTGTTTTTGCAGTTTAGCTTTAATGCAGATGATTGCTGTTGGCAGACCCAGCTGGCCAATCGGAAGCAGATCCTGGACTCGGTGGAGCTGGCGAGCCGCTCAGAAATCCAGCACTTAACCAGCAGGCTGGAGAGGGCCAATGACACCATCTGTGCCAACGAGCTGGAGGTGGAGAGACTCAGCATGAGGGTGGATGACCTCAGTGAGGACAATCGCATGATTCTGGAAGATCAGCAGAAAGTTCAAGAAGAATTAAGGCAGTCCAAGAAAATGTTAGAGGTCAGTAGAGGAACTCTCAGGAAACGGGGTCTAAAGCAGTGCTGGTGAGAAGTGGCAGGAAAGCTTTTCATCTTGGAGTTTTTGTCTCTTTCTAGAGCCTTTGTAAAATTCCTAATTAGCATCAAAGTTGACTTGGTAGCCATGTGCTGCTCTGCAGTATTTCCAAGGGTCCTAAAAAATCTGATCAACCTCTCATCACATTGCAACAAACTGGTTTGGTCCATCTTGCAACAGTCATTCCTTCTGCCTCCTGTGCAGGTGCTGCAGGGCGAGAAGATGGAACTGAGAGCCACCTTGCAGTCTCAAGAAGACTTCATTGACAGCTACAAGCTGCACCAGGAACAGTTACAGAAAGAGCTGGCCAGGATGACTGAAACTCTCCACACAAAAGAACTCCTCATCAGGTAGCATCTGTGCCTTGCTGGTACTTCGGCTCTCAATCCAGATCTGTGTTCCAGGTTGTCTCACTGAGGACAGTAGCAGCAGTTTCATGCAGCTGGATCTGTATTAGTTGTATTTAGAATAGTGCACTGCAGTTTCTCACAAGCACTGTGCTGCCTTGCAGCACTTTTCACTTTACATTGCTCTTGAAATTAGCAGATGATCAGTGAAGAACATGGAAGGAATCCACTTTCCCCAGCTGGGTTTCTGGAGGCAGTGCAGAGCTTTTGAGGGTATTTCTCCCAGGCATTTTCAGCCAAGTTCTGTCCACTATCAGGGTTTGATAGTGTGCTTTTTAACCCAGATGAAAGTTCTCACTCACTGGGGCTTGGTGAGGTAACTACACCTGTGACAAAATCATCTTGGCTTTCCCCGTCTGCCCTGGCAATGTGCAGAGGCTGTTGAGTTCTGGTGGCTGTGTCAGAAGGTTTGGGTGTTGGTCACCTACCAGTCTCTGGCAGTGAGGCCAACATCAAAATAAAATGTAGTCTTTTTTTATCAGCCTGAACTCAAGCAGGGGCTGTCGTCCAGCTGGTGTGTTTGCTTACTCACACTGCACACAGCCGTTACCTGCTTTTAGGTTCTGTGTATTTTTCAGAGAATTCCAAGGAAACAGTAGTTATGTTCCCTATACCAGTGAACTCAGACATGATGTTTCTGTGCTGAGATTAAAGCTGCTGTTTCTGCACAGGGCCTTGGAGGAGCGCTTGCAAGGGAAGCCATTGTCCTCTCCAGGGCTGGAGCTGCAGCAGGTGCTGCTGCAGCTGGATGTTGCCCAGAAGAAGGAACAGCACTTGCAGTCAGAGGTGACTCGTCTTGAGAACAGGTAGCCCACTGCTTGCTCCCTCTGGAATTGCAGTTAGTCTTGGAGAATAATACAACACCTAATTGTGCTCATCAATTTAACCAGTGATTTTTATAGGCTTGTTTTAAATATCAAGGGGCTAAAGAAATCAAGTGCTATTCGTTTTGCAGTGTAATAGTGACTGCTTTGCTAATTGGTTGGCTGCCTTTCACTGCACACAGTAGGTGTTCTCAGTGTTGCAGCTTGCTTAGGCTGAGCACCTTCACTCCTAATAGGCTAAGGAATCTTTGTTAGGCAGCTAGTAAGAACCAGATCCAGACCTTCCTGTAAAGTGAGGGTTATAAACAAATCTCTCCAGAGAGATGGTGTACTCCCCATCTCTAGAGGTGTTTCAAGACCAGGCTGGATAGGGGTTGGAGCAACCTGATCTAGCTGAAGGTGTTCCTGCCCATGACAGGGAGTGGAATGAGTTGAGCTTTAGGGTCCCTCCCAACCCAAAACATTTTGTGATTCTATGATTCCTCTTCAAGTTTGTGGTTTTCAGACTTGTGTTTACATAGAAATTTTGTAATCTTAGTTTGTAAAGGAACAAGCAAGAAACAGCTGTTATCTGTTAGATCAGCTTCCTGATGTCTTGTGGAATGATTTTAGAAAACAAACCCAAAGGGTTGGTAAGGAACTTGTAGGCTGAGTTCAGTTTCAGTTGTAGTGGACATTAAGGACTGACTGGAAGATCAAAGTTCTCTGACCATTTCTTCCTCCTTGGGTTATTCTAATCTATACTTTTGCCTTTGGCACCCAGCCTGGTGTCTTCAAATGCCAGGTGTGTGCAGCTGAGCGAGGAGCTGGGCGAGAATATCAAAGAGCTGCAGTCCCTGGAAGAAGACCAGACTGAGTCAAGGGCACAGATTAAAAAGGTAACGTGGCTTTGTTCCTTGGGGAGTGGGATGGCACTGGTGGAGTGAGCTGATCCCTGTGTGCCACCTGCCTCAGCTGAGGGGCCAGGGCAGGGCTGCTGTGCAGGCAGGGATCTGCTGGAGGTAAGGAGCACACCTGGTAGAGGAAGGGTTGGGAGGGCAGGAGTCTGAACCTGGCTTTGTGAGCATCTCCTGGGCCTCCCCCAGTACTTCTGTACACTGTGAAGATACCTGAATTACTGCTGGAGAGGCAAATATGTGAAGAAATTAAGGTCTGGAATCCTGAGTTTAAGCCTAATACAGGCTCCCAACAGGATGAAGAGCAGAGAAGGAGTGAGTTTGCTGTAATATGTCCTGTCACACTTGAGACAGGACTTCAAAGGTGTCCTGGTCCCTGTGTGAATAAGGGAGTGTGTTTCAGGCTTGGACATGAGGCCAGGGGCTGGGAGAATGGAGCAGCTCACCTGCCATGAGGGGCTCACCCCAGACCTCTGAGCACCCAAGGGGAGCAAGCCCTCCACTAGCTTGGCTCTTCATAATGATCTGCATCAGCTCGTGTGAGAGCTTTCACTGGAGCCTGGTAGAGTGGAAGCCTCATTGAACCTCAGTGAAAAACCTCACTTGTGTGGAAATCTTTCATCCTTTATTCTGAACATACAGAGGTGCAGATCTTGCCAGAGATATGTGCTTGGTTACACATCTAAACAGCCACACAGTAAATGAATCTCCCACAGCCTGCTGAGGGGGGAGGGAGAGATTTATGAAGGCTCTTTCTGTTTTATATACTTGGGAGGCATTGAGGTGACATGGAGATAAATCACCACGTGTACAGTATTTACATGGGTAGGCAGAGATCATCTGGTTCAATTTTCTAAATGCTTGTAATTCTCAGAAAAATCCTGGGTGTTTGGGTGGTTAATATTTCTGACTAATGGAATGGAGTCCTGGGGAAGGAATTATGCTGCTGTTGTTCTGTCGTGCCACTGAATAAATATACAGTGTTCCTACTAGTATATTGTGTGTGGTGCAGGTCTGCCACCTCAAAAAGCATTGAATAAACCAAGATAAGGTATGGAAAAAGATGACGAAAATGGTGGAGTGCTTTTTATACAAGGAACAGCTGAATGGAATAGGACTTACCAAACTGGAAGAGAGATAAATGAGATTGAATGGACTAAAAATAAAATCATGCCTGTCATGTGGAAAGTAAATAGAGAATGATTATTCTCTCATAATGCAGGGACTAGTGGTCATCACGCAGAGTTATGAAAACCAAGAGATGTATTTTTACCCTGTGCATAGCTGGCTGATGGAAGTTTGCCATGGGAAGCTTTAGTTGCTACAAGCTAATATCAGTTAATCTCTAATATTGATTCAAAAGACTTAGGGCAAATTAATTCCTGGAAAAAAATATGGCCCAAGCTATTTAAAGTTACCATCTTCAAATACCTCAGGAAGGCAGAGTGGCCAGTTGCAGGGTTATATTTTCCAAGAGTTACTGTCCTTCCCCAGTTATGGTGAACCTATGGCTCTCTGGTTTTGGCTACAGTGGTTGAATGATGAAATGAAGAGGCTGTTGGTTTGATAAATTATGGGTCTTCTCATGTAGTTTGTGGCATGAAACTTCTTTCCAGTTGGCAGTGTATGGTGTGGGAAAGGATTGGGATGAGGTGAGGTGGCTCTCAATCAGGAAGGATAAGCATGTGCAGAGGGTTTGTGACATAAAGCTTTTTGTTTTCCAGGACTGAACTTTCACATTACCATGTGCAATGCTTTTGCTTTTTTTTGCTGAAATATGTTTTAAAAGCTCGTGGGTGGTGTGTGCATATCTTCCTCCAGCTGAAAGAGCAGCTCTCTCAGGCTGAACAAATGCACAGCAGTGAGCTAGAAGGGATGAAAAGGGAAATCTCCAGGCTGACACAGGAGCTGCACCAGCGGGACATCACCATTGCATCGGCGAGCGGCTCCACCTCAGACATGGAGCAGCGGCTCAGAGCAGAGATTGAAAGAGCAGAGAGGAAAGCAGTGGAGCACAGGGTAAAAAAGGCACAAGACTCTTATGCTATCTGTTTAAGAGATCTGAAGGCTTGGAACACCATCCTGCTTTTAGCTACATTAGTAGTTTCCTTCTCTCTTTAGCTTCTCTACAAAAACAGAGACCTTCTGAAGGAATCTTCTGATGATGGTGTTCACCGAATCTGTCTTGCTGCTTCTTTTCAAAGCAGCAGCCTACAGTCCCACAGTATTCTTTGGGATCACTCATGCTAACTAGGCTAGGATGGATGACATCTTTGAAAACTGTGCGTGGTTATTTTTGTAACTTTCTGTGTAGGGTCCCTGTACAGCTAGCAGCCCAAACCTTGCTTAGCACTTGAGTTTGAGGGTGGAAAATGCTTGGAGGGTGTCGTGGACATGCATTGTGTTCTTTTTCTGAGCTTGTTGTTTGCCTTTGTCTCCTCAGGTAATTCTGGTCCAGCTGGAAACCTTGAGGCTAGAAAACCGTCATCTCTCAGAGATTCTGGAAAAAGCAGAGTGTGGTAAGCTGAAGGTATGCATTGAGGACCAGGAGCTGGGAAGGGGCTAGCCTTGTGTTCCTACCTGGGAATGGTCAGAGTCTTTACCCAGGCCTCTCAAAATGAGCGATAGAGCTCAGTGAACTTAAAACCCAAGCAAAAGGGGCACTTTGAGAGGAAATAAGGTGCAAAAATATTAAGCATTTGTGTCAGAGAGTGATGAAGAGAACTGCAGAAGCAGCCATCATTTCCATTTCTTCTCCATGGGCTCTGGCCCATGTCTTTTAGTACATTTCATTGTGCTTCCATTTTAAGCCAGTTTATCTCAAACCTTTGATTCTCAACCTGTGATGTCCTTTTGACCTGTCCTAGAGCTGTAACTGCTCTGGCCCTTGAAGTACTTGGGGTGAGAGTGTGTTCTCCCCTGGTGAGGAGCCATTCAGCTCTCCCTTGCACTCCATGGGCGGGATGCAGATTGGGAATATGGGCTGAATGTGTTGGGGCAGTGTGCTTGGAAAGGGCCCTGTGGTGGGCTCCTGCAGTGGAACAAGACCTCCAAAACTCCTGAGGCAGAGGGGAGAAGAGGAGCCTGTGTTGAAGAGGTACAGCCTTGGCAGAAATAACGAGTTGGCTCATTTTGTGAAGGAAGTGTCTGGTTTGCAAGCTCTGTCTCAACTTAAGGAGAATGGCTGCTTCCCAGCGGGCAAGGGCTGCATTCAGACAGCTGACAACCTCATGAGAGTATATCAGAGCTTTTATCTTTTTAGATCTGTGGGAAGATCTGTTAGTATTAGTTTGGGGTGATTGTCAAATGTACCAACTTCCTGGGAGAGTGCTGAACAGAAGCTTGTGGCTGGTGAGATGGATTAAAAACAGAGCTTTCTGGAGAGACTGACCTTCCCAGGCAGATCAGCATATTGTGTCTGGATGCGGGCCCAATAAGACATAGATGTAATTAATTTGCTCCTAGGAAAGTCTTGAAGGTTTTGCCAGTCAAAACGAGATTAGGGGATATGCCTTAAGGCATCTCTTGCGGCCTTCGCTCTGGATGTGACTGTGGTGTCTTGCAAACGAGGATTTCTGCCCTTCTTTTTCTGTTAGGGGGATGATGGCACCCTGAGAGCACTCAGGGAGGACTACGCCGTTGAGCTTCAGAAACTGATATCTGAGAACCAGCAGTTGCGGAAGGATCTCGCAGAGACCAGGGCGAAACTGGGGGTCGCTGCACAGGTGTGCCTGGGTGAACCTGAGGGCACTGCTCACCACGGGCAAGGCAGAGAGCCCAGGGATGCTCAGCACAGGTGAGTGACCCCAGGGATGCTGCTTCCTCAGAGTGAAGGACAGTAGAAGGTGTGGGGATGTGGGGTTTAGTGGCATGCTGTGTCTCCAGTGTCTGGGAGAACACAAGGACTGTTTGGGAATCTGCCTTTATGCTTTAAGCAGTGCAGTAGCTTTGAGCCCCAGCTGGTTTGTGTTCTGCAAAGCCAGCAGTGTTTGCCTTTTGTCTGCCTTTGCCTCTCTGGAGCAGCAGTCTGTGCTGTTTTTGGTGACAGAATTAGATGTGGCCCAGGCAGCTGCGCTCCTTTCTGTTGCTGTGCTAGGATGTGCAGGCTGTGGTTTTTGGTATCTACAGTAGTGGAAGAGAGAGAATTCCACAGGGTCTGGATGTGCATCTGGAAGTGCTATGGAAACAAGTTTGGATTGCCAGGGCTGTTAGTAACATCTATGTTAATTGTTGCCTCTGTGTGAGGTTGTGCTGGAGTTCAGCTGCTAAGAGACAAACTCAGTTCTGTGCTCAAACTTGCCTTCCAGGACTGCTCGGGAAGCACAGCACGAGCAGGATGAACACGCAGGCAGGACACATCTCCAGCCTGACAGGACTGCTCAGCATTATCACAGGGAGTCCCAGAGGTGTGGGGTTGCTGAAACAGGAGCTGTGACCCCCGAGATGGGTGAGCCACCCTCCCAGAGCAGCAGCAGCAGCAAGAACTGCGAGGAGTCACGTGTCTGGCTGGGAGCTGAGTCTGTGCTTCATGTCGTGAATGAAAACAAAGACTTTGCAGATGAAGCATCTAAGCAGCCTGCCTCAAATCCTCACAGAGAATCTGTGTTTTTGGTAAGCAGTTGTACAGGAGCCAGTTGCTGCTCAACAGCTGAAAATAGAGCTGGGTTCTCATCTGGCAAAAGGAGACAGGCTTTTGAATGCATGACCTAAATGCATGTTGTGTATGATCCTGTAAGTAAATCAAATGTTAAACAGGGAGGGAAAGCCACTGCTGGATTAAGACTTGGCCAGGGGGATCCATATGGTGGCTCTTCAGAACTCCTTGGAGAAGAACTTTGTGTCTGTGTGCTTGCTAAGCTAATTCCAGGGGTTCATGGTTCTCTTCCTGTTGGTGCTGTCCCTCAATGTGTACCAGGACCTGCTCGTGTCCCCTCAGAATTCTGCTTCAGCTTTTGGCTTGGGTCTGTAGTAGAGGCTCAGAGTGGATGTGGAGTGCTGAGTAGGTCAGTATTTCACAGTCTTTGGGTGACTGGTTGCTGCATATCTGTAAAGCACAGGGTGAGTTTTACCCCTTTCAATGGGGCTGCAGCAGTCAGCACACTGAACTTAAAGCTGCTTATGCTTGCTGATGACAAAGCCTGAAATTCCTGCTTCACTGCACAAGAGGAGCCTGCTCGTTTTCCCGGTTGCTGATGGTACTTTTTTCAGAGGGAGCAGTGTTGGCACTTTGTCCTACCTCAGCTCAGTTGCTGAAGCACTTGACCAAGATACAGAAAATTTGCTCTGGCTCACTTCTCCCCTCCCTGAATATGACAGGAAGAATGCTGAGCGCTGGTCCTTGCTCCAGACCTGTTGCCCCAGCAATGTTCAGAGCAGTTTCTCCTCTGTTTGTGTGTTGGTAGCAATGACAACTATTACACTATTAGCTGTCTTTTTGTGGGAGTCCAGAGAAGAGGCTCTAAGGCTGATGCACAGATAAGTGGAGGCTTGTCAGGTTTGTAGATGTTGATGAAGTTTACTACCAAGAATACGTCTTGATGGTTTCAGGACTAAAGTAGCTTGTGCACATACCCAGAAAACAGTGTTGGAAACTTAGGGAACTGCAGTATTCTAAATGGAAACTCTTCAGGTTGCAGGACTGGACCTAAAGTGTGAACAGTTCCACTTCAGGGTCTGAGAAGCTCTAGGGCTTGATGTTTAATAGAAGAGAATGGCCTCCTTTTTATTCTGAGAGGTAGAAATAAGGTTTCCAAGGAAATACAGATACTTCTCCTGGTGTTGACTGGGACTCCCTGCTGATGATCAGGCTCCAATGTCTTTAAATCAATTCCTTTAGCACTAAGAGAGGAGAATTCTCATCAGTAGGCAGTAATGGGGTGGATGAGATTTGCTTGTTGTCTGTAGCCTTTTCTGTTACCCTTTGTTCCTGGCTGTTGATACGATCTGAAAACCACGAGACTCCAGGATTTGGAAATAACCAGTTATTTTCTCTTGCCAAGACACTGAGATGACTTCTCTGTAATGGAAAGCAGCCCCTTAGTAACCTTAATATTTCACGTGCCAGCCCCTGGCGCATGAGGCTTCTCTTCATCAACTTGTACATTAAGCCTGGTTTACAGTGTTGTTTTTGTAAGTTAATAACTTGTGGGTAAGTGATGTGAGGATCAGGAATAGTTCTTGACTGTAAAGGAAAGAATCTGGAGTAGTTTGTTGGCCATTGCTGGCTGGACCGAAGTGCTGCTCTGTGAGCTGCAATGGGAGTGTGGCCTGTACTTACCTGAGGGATTGTACCAGGAGTCCATTACTTTGGGGAAGAAGAGGAGGTATGTGAAAGAAAGCAGAGATATTCCCAGTGTGGAATATCTGGTAAAATAATTACCAGTCTGGCAGTGCTTTCCCTTCCCTGGACTTAAACTCTGAGGTGCTCCAGCTCACTGGGATTTTTATGGAGACAAGGAGCAGGATGTAGACCTTGAGTTGCACTAACACCCAGGACAAACCCCTCGGTATTCTGTAGTGACCTCCTGTAGCCCTGATTTTTAGTAGTGGTTTTTTGGCAGTGTTGGCTTGGTGCAGCAATCACTGCTGGCTGGAGGCTGTTGGGAGGGACATGGCTTGTGATACAAGTGTGAGACCTGAGTGCTCAGTCTGCCCACTAAGATGGAAATGAGCCCTCTAGAAGCATGTTCAGTTGTGTGGTTTGCAGATCACTGGTGTTTCTGGCCAAAACTTGGAATGAAGGAATATCTGATAATCCCTTTGTTTCCTTTTAGTGCCCCTTGCCTACAGCTTCTGTTGGATCCATAGCTGCACGATACCTGGAAGACGAAGAAGTGAGATCCCAGCACATCCTGGAGTGCCTAAATGCTCACATTGAGGAACTGAAAAAAGAGAGTGCAAAGATAGTGAGACGATTTGAACACCAGGAATAAAGTTTCTTGTGGAATTGGAATGCTGGTTTCCAAACTGTGGCTGGGAAGGTGCCTGTATCCAGTTGGCCTCTCACTCAGGCTCCTATCCCATGTATCCCACTTGGAACTGAATCAGCAGGATGGGAATTGAGGAAGAGGAACTCCTCTCTACCTGCTTGGTCTGGTGAGGGATGTTACACCACAAATATTTTAGTCAGCTTGCTGTAGGTCAGAGACCTGCATCAGAGCTGTGTGCTCACTCGCAAAGATCGTGGTGTTTTTTAAAAGCAAGCCATTTGCTAGTTTTTATGTAAAGTATTTTAAATATATTTTGTATGTGTAAAAGCATTGAAATAAATCAGAATGTCAAACACCTCTTTTCTTGTTCAGACAAATACACAAAGTGACTCTTGTGGCTTATCTTCCTTCTCATCAGGAACTTGGATCAACACCTTTTCCACCACAGCATAACTATGTTCTTCAAGGAATAAGGATTGTAATTTCTCTTTCCATTAGGCTATCTGCATTTTTTTCCAGTTAATTTGCCCTTAGTGGAATTTCTTAGTATTTCCTGGTTCTTGCAGCTTCTGCCCTTTACAGTTTGTGTAGTATCTGGTGTTTTTATCTTGCTGTACAAGGTGCTTGAAGTACTGCAGGATAGCTGAGGAATGAGTGGCTGAATTCTGGCCGTGGTCGTGGGTCTTGGGAATGGGAAATGACACCGGATGGGAGGAGAACCCACAAGCAGGTGAGGTTCTTCCACATGTCATTGCAACTGCCACGTGAGCTGGTGCCAGCCTGGTTTGAATCTGGGAAGTCCAGTGGAACTGCTGCATCAATACATCTGTGCAATGCTGCAAAAATACATCTGTGACCTCTTTTGGGGAGAAGTCTTTCCTCGAGGGAAGTAAGTTGTTAATGAGGGAGCAGGATTTATTTCCTATGGACTTGTTTTCTTTTGGGGTCTCTGTAGTTCTCCTGTGGCTGAGTCTTCACGGCCTTTGTGCAGGCAAACCTTGGGATGAGGACATTCCATATCCGTAAGTTTCCTGTTCCTTTCCATCAGCTACACCTTGTGTTAGAGCAGCTCAATGCTGTCAAGGAACAGGAATTCAAAAGCACCACCTGTACACAGAGCCCCACCGTTGTGTCAGACAGGTGAGTCCAGCCAAGGGGATGCCTGGCTGCAGACTGGGGCTGCACTTGGGTGTGTACCTCTGCATCCCAGAGTTTAGAAACGTTCCAAAAGTCCTTGTATTTTGGCTTTCTTGTGAAGTTCTTAGCATGAGGATAAAACCTTCAAATCCGTTCTGGATTCTCCCTGTGCAGCCTTTGTAATGAGGTGCTGGACTGTCCCCAGCTGGGGCTGGACTGTGATTGTGTTCTGCATAAAGTCAGCGCTGGCCTTGGATTCTCTGCAGAGCTGTCCATTGGGTACGTGTTTCTGGAACATCCACCCTGTCTGTCTGGATCTCAAGGACTTGTTAGTTGTGGGGCATTTTGATAAAATCTGAACAGCAGAACACACCAAACTGTTTCATCTTTGCAGATGAACCTGTAGATACACTGAGTGTGTGATATGCCAGAACCCTTAGGGATCCCTCACAGCCTTCAGTGAGGCCACCAATTTAATTTTTGAAATGATACCTTGCAAATAGTATTGTATTTCCTGAAGATTTGTTAAGTTAGTTACTGAGTGTTGCATCATGCTGTTGGTGTTTTCAGAAGTTCAGGAGACATTTTGCCTTGTTTCTGATGTTCTCTCCTATATCCCTTCAGAGATACTTGGCAGTTTGTGCTGGCAGAAGGGAAAAGCAAGCCTGAAGATGATCCATTTGTTTAATTAGCAGCTATAATCCTACAGTTTTGTCAATTTCTAATACCTCTAATAAGCAGGTTCATTCAGGGAGTAGACTAAAAATTTTAACTACTGTTATCTAAAGTAACATCAACAAGGGAACTGCTGAGTTACTTCCCTGTGTTGGTGTGTGTGTGCTCTGTCTTTCCCATGTGCTCTCTGCAGATGCCCCGAGATAACTGAGAAATCTGTTCCAGAGCTGTTCTCCTGGTGTTGGAACTTTGGCTGTGCTGAAGAATGTGCATTTTTTATGAGGGGGAGGAGAAGGAGCTGTGTTTATCCCGGAGGGAGATGTCACAGCAAGTGCAGATTTCTGAGGTGCTTTTATCTGGGGCTGCAGGGCTTCTCAGGCATTCTCTGCCTTTGCAGTGTCAAACCTCCCTTGGAATAATCACCTGGCCCTGGAAGCTTTTTAATTAGTGAACCGGGAGAGGGGGTTTGTGTCTTTGAACTTATGCCTTCGATAGCACTAAAGAATTTCTTGCACATTTGCAGGGCAGAGCTGATGTTTGTTTTCTGTTTGAGACAAAAGTATGGAACTTTATTCGCAGCACTTCCTTTTGTACATCTGCAGAATGGGAAGCTGTGCAGGCTCCATCTGTCTTTAGTGTGTTATAGATGTTCCGCTGTGAGTGTGACAGTGCTTGGGGGTCACTCTTTACTTTGAGGGGTTAAAGAATCTGGAACTCTGTAGATGTGTGGAATTGCAGGTGCCTGGGTTTTGCAGTGTTGGGTTGCAGGAACAGGGAATACTCCCCGAGGTTGTGCTAAGTAGAGGGCAATAGTACATAAACTGTCCTCTCTACTCTCTTGGGGTAAACTTTTGTTCCCCCTGCTATCTTGAGGTAGAAATAGAGCATGTGGGCTTAGAGAGAGGGCTGATGTAAGTCTTTGACACAAGGAGCAGGGACCACGTTCATAGCGGTATCACCTGCAGAGAGGCTTTACCAAAGTGTCTGTTTGTGTGCTTGAACCTGTTTGTGTATGTGTGAGTGAACATCAGAGGTGTGGTTCCACTTCAGTATCCTTGACCCTGTTCAGTGGAAGAAGTTGTTTTCTTTAGTCACTGAGCTCTCTGGGATGCTTCCTTATCCTGCCATTGTAAGAAGTGACGAATCTGACTGGATCAGCTTAACCTGTGAAATGAAAGCTGCTGCAGTGTGTCCTCCTTGATCTGAAAAGTGGGATCTGAGAAAAAAGAACTCTTCTGCCAGGCACCAAAATAAACCAGGGCTGTATGTGCTGACAGACAATACTGGCTTTAGCCTTCAAGGTCTTTTGGCAAACAAAAGATCCCCGAGTCTGCCTTGCATCTGTGCTGCTCAGTCTGTGTTGATGCCCAGGGAGTGGGTGCCTGCTGGGCTCCACGGCTTGTTAGTGTTCCTGTGGGGAGGAGCTGCTGCCACCAGTTTTTGAGGCAAAGACACTGAGCTGTTTGGGGGAGGACTTAAAATCTACTTTTATGTTGCATATGGAGCCTCTTGTCTCCAAGTACAAAAAGACCCCAAAGCTTTGCTGTGCTCCCAGCTTACCCTGGAGTAAGCCCTGTTAGCTTACATATTGTGTTTATGCTTGCAGCTCCTGTCTGCAGCAGCCTGCATCCTCACAGAGAGTGCTGATCCTGGAATCTGGCTGCAGGTACTCAACCTGCTTAAAAGGGAACTCAACCCCGGTGCTGCGGTCAAAGGAGTAACATAGGAGTGAGCCTGCTGCAGGTGGGCAGCTCTGTGAGTAATTCCTGCCACCCAGTCACTGAGGAGGGAATGTAGGAATAACCCACCTCTTTTGTGTGGAAAATATAGCAGTTTTGGGAAGAGAATTGATATTGTTTGGTCAATGAAACAGAGTGCAAAAACATAACAGGTTTATTTTCAATTCAAGCTCAAACATAATACCTCTTGAGTCATGCTAAAGCTCACAGGCATCTGAATTGGCCATGAAAACATTGCTCCATCTCAGGATGCACATTTGTGGTGGGATTCAGTAGAAACCCCTCTTTACCCTGTGCATGGAGGTGTTTTCCAAGAATACAGCACCAAATGGTTTGTTACATGATAATAATGTCACTCAGCCTGCTGCCCCATGTAACCCCATCAGTTTAAGCTATAGTGTTGCATAGAGAGGTTGGAGAAAGGAGTGATTTCTGAGAACTTTATTCTCATTTTTACTGTAATTTTGGTTATGAAAACACCCATACGCTTCAGATATAATTACAGCAGAAAAAGTGTCTACAATACTCTAATATAAAAAGGTAAAAATTATTTTGTTTATTGTATTTAAGAGTCAGTGTAAAAAGTATTTTCTAGTATTATTGAAATCTGTAAGACAGTGAAGTGCACAAGGAAACTTCATGTTGTATCTTCTTCCTAACTCTTCTCCCTCCTTGGATGTATTTTGAAACTTGACTACAGTTATACAGAAACTTGGTTTAAATATCCTGAAGTTCCTTGTGTCCAGTGTTGGTGCTCAAAACCAGGGTGCACTTTCTTCATCCTGCCCCATAACTAGATGAGTTCTTGGAGTAGCCCTCGTAAGACTTTTCTTATGGTCCGTAACTTGGAAACCAGCAATCCCTGCTGGCACAGAATGCCCTGCAGACAGTCAGTTGTTTTCTTCTAAGTATTTGTCTGGTCAGTGTTACTGAAATGTAGGCGAGGGTTTTATCTCATGTCTTCCACTGCTGCTCCTTTTTTTTAACAGGATTTTCTGCTTCCTTGACCACCTTTGAGCCTGCAGTCTGGCAAAAGCCTGCAAGTGTTGACCTGCATTTGTTGAAAGAACAGATTTGGTTGAGAGAATGAGCAATCTCGTAAAGCTGTGTTGGTTTGGGGCACGCGGGGGAGGTTGGTTCATGCAGGTGAGTGAAAGAACAAGGAGTGGGTGTTATGGGGCCTCGACTTCATACTTGAGGACGTGTGAGTAGAAGCTGTGGTTGGCGTTCTCGTGCACCATCACAAACACCTCTCTGCATCCCGAGGTGTTGCAGGTTCCCTCCCAGTAGCCCTTGTTCTGGGTGAGAGGGTGGGTGTCCTCAGCCTGGACCAGCACCTTGGTGATGCCGTGCATTTTGAGTTTGAACTGCACGTTGCGGTTGGCCGGCAGCAGGCCCGAGAGCGGCTCCAGGATCTCGTAGTCCTGCAGCCACTTGCTGTAGCTCCGTGGGAAAGCTGGCCACTTCGCCTCCGTGTTCAGGCACCTGATGAGGTAGTTGAAGATGTAGTCGTAATTACCAGGGTCCGACTTCCTCTTGGAGTAGATTTTGAGAACGAAGTTCCCTGCGTGCGGGAGATGGACCTTCAGCTCGATCTGGTTGCCGCGGTGGATCTGCAGCACGTGGCGCCTGCCCATGTCCTCCGTGAGGCTGCTGCCGTCGGTGTGCAGCGAGGTCAGGACGCTGATGTCCTTGCCCAGGGTGAAGGTGAGGGAGCAGCGCCCGTCGTTGGTGTGCAGGACGGGCTCGCGGTGTGAGGGCCGCAGGAAGCCCTGGCGCTCTGAGAACCAGCTGGGCCCAACAGGCTGGTGCAGGTCCTTGGGGAAGCACATGGCCTTGTCCACAGACTCGCACTCCACCACGTACTCCACCACGCACTTGTAGACATCATCCGGAGCCTCAGCCTTGGAGGGCTTGGCAAAGATCTCCAGCTTGTGGCTCCCTGTCTTCTGTGGGTAGATATCCAGCTTCATTCCGTGTTTTTTCAAAGTCATCAAACCGTGTTCATCTGTTCCCTTCAGCTTAAACATAAATAACGTGCCAGGACGGCAGTCCACGGATACAGAGGCTTTTCCATTTACTGGGAAATACAAAAGAAAAGAGGCTGCATAGGAGCGTCAGTACAGTTTTTCTATGTACCCCCTGTTCTGGGAAGGCAAATCTGGCCCAGTAAATTGCTGTTTCTCTAGTAGTAAAACCAAGAGCTGCAACTGGCAGGCCACAGCTTGTCAGCTGTCTGCTTAGACCAGTGTCCCTCAGAAAGAATGAGAGTGGCCTTTGTTTGGGAGATGTGCATTTATCCTGTTCTGATACACCCTAACATGGAGCTGTGGTCTGATAGAATGTGAAAGTCTGTGTGAAATATAACTGAAAGTACCATCAGGGCAGATTGTGTGGAGTTTGGGGCAACCTGGTCTAGTAGAAGGTGTCCCTGCCCATGATGGGGGGTTGGAATGAGATGAGCTTTAAGGTCCCTTCCAATCCAAACCATTACGGAATTCTGTAATTCTGTGATCATGAAGGGCTGAATTAGAGGTGATTAGACTGGATTGCCAGACCAGCAGCTGCTCCCGGGAGCTTCAAAGTGCAGGAACTCTCCAGTATGTAGGTATGAGATTAATCTACTTCCCCGTGAGCCTGTTCCCAAACAGCTTAAGTCTTCATTACGTCCTAAAATGTTGATGCCCATAAGTTTTAACTCTGTTCTTAGCATTCACAAATCAGCTATCCAGTTAGATTCCTGCAGCTCTTGGAAAGTCCAGGGGAGGGGGGTCTTAAACGTGGGCCTTGTTGTTCGGTTGTGGCACCTGAGCAGTTTTATGTTAAAAGAGGTGCTGGACTCACTTAGGTTGCTCAGTATTGCCTGACGAGGTGCACAGTGTTGTGTGTTGGATGTGGGATGCATGGAGGAAGATGCCCCACGGCTTCTCCATTACCTGTTTGGATGATGGGAGTCTCTGGGTGTGCAGCCAGCAGCCCCAGCATGTAGAAGTTGCTGTTGTGCAGCATGTTGTTCTCAAACTCCTTCAGCGTCAGCGTGGGCTTAAGAAGCTGCCAGTTACTGTTATCTGGGAAGTGATTGTTAATGAACAGGGCCGGGTGAGTCAGAAAGTAAAACTCATTGTACCTGGGAGAAGGGAGAAATTAGGGAAAATGAGTGATTACGAGGTGAATTCTTCCCCCGCACAGTGGTGGTGGTTTCAGCAGGAGGATGTTGGAGTGGTTTGAGCTGCTGATAAACTGAGATCTGTGGGTTTGAAATTCCCCAGGCAGAGAAGAAACCTGAGCTTTGCTCTTCTGTTTCCAGGGCAAATGCTGAGCTTTGGGATAAACCCTGGGTATTTGCACTATTCCCTTGCACCCACCAGGCTCCTGGAAAAAGAGAGAGGCACTGGGTGTTGAGCTGCAACCAATTCACAAAAGCTGGACTATTGCCTAAACTGAAGATGTGACAAGCAAACCCAGCTGGCTTTTAGCGGTTTGTGACTTGCTGCTCAGGGCTGCTACCTCTCTATGCCGTGTACAGGCAGCCTGGGTACCTTGCTTATGGCTTTGGGTCTTCCTGTGGCACCAAATGTGTCTGTTTTGTTTGCCAATCCCATTAGCTTTCCTTCTGCCTCTGTGGAGGGTTTATGTCCTAAGATAGAGGGGGTTCTTTACCTGTAGGTGAACTTGGTGAAGGAATCATCCACAGAACCACTCCCCCAGGTGCTGTCCAGTAAATGCCATCTTCCCTCAAGGTAGACAGCGTTCCAGGCATGGTCAGAGTCCCCTGTAAAGGTCTGCCCTGTCTTGTACCCGTGTCCCTTGGCATGTCCTGAGAGCTTCTTGCACTGAATCCCTGCAAGACTGGAAGGAAATGATAAGCTGCAGCAGGAGAGTTCTGTTTTAAACCTGTCAGGTACTTCTGAGGAAGAAGAAAATGTGATGATGCCTGAGGTGTTGGGTGGGGCTGTTTGTTTTTGTAGTCTTTGCAGAGGGACTCGGCATCCTGCTGGAGGAAGGGCCTTTTCTGTCCCTATTTTTGCATATTCCCCGTCTTTTTGCCTGATGCACCATCAATTCAGCACTGTTAGAGGATGACAAGATAAAGTGTGCTTAATTGCTCTCTGTCTTGTTACTCAGTGGAATCCCTCTGCTGCTGTCCACAATTAGCCCATGTAATTATAAATTAAAAGCACAGGCTGTTCTCTCCCCGTGACGGTGGGCCTGGTGTTTGACACCAGCTGAGGTATCTCAGACCTCACGGGATTGTGGATGCCGATTTATTTTCCTGAAAGAATGAGCTTGTGCTTGCCCAGGGTAGAAATGATTAAATAGTCTCTTTCTGAAAACATGATGAATACCTGCGTGGATGTGTAAATAAGATTTAAATAAGCACTGTGTTAATAAGCTCTCTGCTGATGGATTCTAACATTGGCATCTTATTTCACCATTAATCTAAAATTGCCTCACTTGGAGCGTTGTCTTTCGTGTAGGACAGCACTGACATTTTTCTTCTTCATTGAGAAGTGTGTTAAATGGAACAACTGCCTTAAGTAATAAAGTGTGCAGGCTTCCAGAGCGAGATTGTCTGCATAATGTGGGTTTAGCTCAGGAGAAAAGTGATATTTATGGGGAAGATAATTAGCATGGTTGTTAAGAAGTCGAGGTCTGATAACAGATACTGGCTGGCAATTGGCAGTGCAGTGGAGCTCGTAGGGAGGGCTGCTTTTTCCAGGGAGAGGAGGATGCTGGTTTCCAGAGGAGTTGGGCACTTCAGCAAAGGTGAGGATGGAGCAGTGATAGTGGGCACTGCCTGTTCCACGAGTATCCAGAACAAACAGGCCAAGCTGGAAGGAATGCCATGGAGAAACCTGGTACTGCAGGTGGTCTGGAAAGCCCTTGCCAACCCACAGGCCCTTGTGAGTCAAATTCTAACGTGGAGCTGGGCAGTAAATCTGGAACAACTCCACTGACATGACTGGTGGGAGCTTGGATTTGCCTGATGTAACTGAGACTAGGAGCTGGCCTGGGAGCTTTAAGGAAGATTTGATCCTAGGAGTTGCATGGAGCTAAGTACCAAATTCCCTCTAATTTCATGGGGATTGGCATCTAATCCTTCCAGGCTTCTCTAGACATTCTTGTTAGCTGGGATATTCAGAGGGAACATTAAGGGACAAGTTCTGCTCTCACAGTGCTCTCAATTACAGTGAATGTTGGCAAAGCAGCAAGTAGAGCTTGTGCTTGGATGTGTTCAAAGTTCCCAAAATAAAGACCAGAGCATTTAAACTGGTCTCTCTAGTAATAGGCAGAAAAAAATCCAAGATCAAACATCCTGTATAAAGAAGCAATTCTGTGTTGGTGAAAAGGGCGCTCATGTCTCTCTTCTTGTGTCAATGACTTTATACAGATAAACTAAGCAGGCTGAGAGAAGATTGGGAAGATCTCCAGAACTGGTTGAAGTGGCAGTGTGAGGTTGAAGATGACCTAGATACAAAATGGACTGGAAGAACTGAATTAAGAAGCAGTTGGCTACATTTGCTTGATACAGCAAGGAGATTAAACACAAAGTTTCTTTTCTGCCTCAAAAACAGTAGGAAATAGTCTGGCTCTTACTACAAGTGTCACTGGAATTCAATGGCAGCTTCTTCCCTTTGATTTTAGGTTGACTTTGATCATTTCATCTAAAAAAGGCCTCTCCAGAAGTAGACAGAATGGTTTATGCTTGTGGTAGGTAGGTGTACGCCTCTGTGCCGGAAAAGAAGGAAAGCTACTGCCTGCAGGAAACGGGAGAAGCAAGAGGATGTGAAATCTGGAATATTTACAGACTGGTTAGGAAGAAGGAGCAGCTAGCTAACTGGTTAGATCCCCTTTAAGCAGTAAGGCCAGCTTTGCTCCCAAAGCTGCTGAAAACTCTCCTGGGAAAATAATTGTTGTGCCTTCATCACTAAACTCGGAGAGCAACTGTCTCCCTAATTCCAGGCTGGGAGGTTTGCCCTAAATTGGATTAATGAATCTGCACTGCTTCACTCAGCCATGCTACCTCCTCGAGTCTGCTTGTCAGCTGAGAAGCCAGTTCTTGATAAGTGCTGCTGAAATATTGGTCAGGAACCTGTGTTTGCATTCATTGCTATCACACCTGATGTTTGGAAAGTGATGCCTTATGGCCAGCTTCCCACTATCCGTGCCCACCTTTCCTCTGTGACAGGAATCTCAGCTAATGGGAACAAGTCTGGCTGCCAAAGCTGTGGTCAGAGGTGACAGTGTTGTGTCTGCAACAGGAATTGTTCCCTCTGGCACTGGGACAAGTAGGACTCAATCAATGTCAGTTGTTGCCTTCAGCAGGACCTTTGGAGGGACTCCTGGTGACTAGCAAATTGGTTTGTTTGCTCAAGTTTCCTCACAGGAGCTAGGGAAAAAAGGCATGTTAAAACACCTTTTTCCCCACAAGATGTGGTTCTGAAAAACCTTTCTGTAAGACCAGTGCTCTTTGCCTCCTGCCTTTCTGCTTAGACTCAGCGTAAGAGCAGAACAGAGCATGGGGAGAAGGGATGAGGAGATCTCTGTGCAAGAAAGTGGTGTTGTCTTTAAGTACAGTTTTTCAGGACAGAAGCTAAACATTTTGCTAATATTTGACAATATAATAGTCTCGATGACTGGGAGGTTTCCTGAATCACATAGTGACTAATCAGCCTGGAACTGAGGAATTGCGAGTAAATCAACAGAGCCTTTAAATAGTCAGAGATATCCTTGGAAAGATTAATGCTTTTAATGAACTAAGCATATGCTTTTTAATGAACAGATGCAAATTCCCCCCTTCCAACTGCTAATAACTGTTCCATAGGATGCAGCTATAAATGCATGCTTCACTATCCTATTTCTTTACTCTTTAGAAAACAAGACCCAATACCATGGAATGGTTTGGGTTGAAATGGACCAAATGTATATTGTGGGATATGTTGTTGGCTGGAAGCATTTACTACTTCTGCATCTGGCACAATATGCTGGAGTTTTTAAAAATCTCTCCTTTTCCCTGTAGATTTTGTCTGTTCCACGGTGAAAACCTTCTCAAATCCTTTTGGATAGTATGGAAAGCCAATTGTTACTTACATGTGCTATTAATAACTGGTCTGTGATTTTTCCAAGGGAATGGAAGCTGCTTCCTGAGAGGGCCACCTTGCAAGCCCGCCCTCTTAGGATTACTTTAGGAAGTCCCTTCCAATCTCCTGTCCCTGAGTTGTCAGGTCCAGTTTTCTCCTTTTGGGTGACCCTTCTGCCTAAGGCTGATCACCAAATCTCCAGGCACCTTCATTGCTTTCCTTGCTGTAGATTTTGGGGGTTGTCTTGTGCAACAGCCATCTCCTTTCCTTACTGGGTTGGAGAAACGTGGGGGAGAAGGGATTGGGGCTGCACCCCTGTGCTCTCTACCAAGGAAGGGGCTGCCTCTTCTCAGAAATGGCTTTGTGACTATAAAGCCCTGCTCTGTGGGGGAAGTTTAGGTGACTCATCCCCAGTGAAGTCCACGAAATTTTGTTGGCAGAAGAAAGGATTTTAGTCATTAAATGCCAATGATAGCTATGAAATGAGAATTGCAGTATTGACCTCAACAGTGCTGCACCTTGAGATTGGCCACAGGAAAGAGGGGAAGTGCAAGGCAGTGTCCCTGGGGTGTTCACAGAGGGGACAGGGCATCTCCAGAGGGTTGGGGGAAAGTTCCTCCTGGGACTCTGCCTACCTCTTGCAAGGGAGCATGTTGGAGACAGCACTCCTTGTTCAAGTCTTGCGATGCTTTTAACCTTCACATCCAGATACTCCGAGGAAAATCTTACTTCTTCTAATCAAATTATCTCCGTGTTTTCATCTGCCATTATGTTAATGCAATGCGAAGCTCAGCAGATGGCACCAAGTAAATTATGCTGGGGAGGGGGGTGGAGGGAGTGGAGGAGGGAGCAAAATTGACCTTTCTAGGACTTGCTGTTTTTCTACAGCATGGTTTGAAAGCTAAAGTTCCAGGTCCTGCTTAAAGTCACATCAGTCAATGCAAAGGCAGACAGGATAGGCACGGAGATGACAAGGAATGTTAACTCTCCCTGGCATTGAATGTTTCTGAACTTCATTTACCTGCACATATGTTCAAAGAGCTCGGCATAGCCCTCACAAATACTCTTGCCCATCTGAAGCACATCTCTGGGCTTGCTCGACAGCTGGCTTTTGTTGTGGTAGCCCACGACGTCGTATTCTGGGGGAAGGAACACAGACAAAAGTTCATCCGAAAGCCTGAGGCGATGGGATCGATGGGCAGCAGGAGCAACGCTTGGATTGCTTTTCACCTCTGTGAGAAGAGGGGAACTAGCTGTGGCTGTGCTGGGGAGGGTGGCCTGGACACTGCTGGGGCAGAGGGACAGCTCTGTCCCTCATCACCCTTTGCTCTAAGCTTGGGCTGGGGTTCAGCAGTTGAATCCAAGTGGGAGGAAAACTTTTGATTTTTTGGACAAAGTGGATGTCCTCAGGAATTGCCCTCAAGTGGAGGATGTACAGTCTCAAGAGTTCCCAGTATAAACCAGAGCATGCTGCATTTGAAGGAGTCGGATTGCTGTTATCTCAAAAGAAATTGCTAAGATTTTTGCACTCTTTACAAGCAATTAATTTTAAAAATGCTTGACCAGCAGCTTGTTGGGAAACACTGGAGTGGTTTGTGGCAAGTGAGTCACAGAATTGTAGAATGGTTTGGGTTGGAGGGGCATTAAAGCTAATTTCATTCCAGTTTCCTGGCAGGGGCAGGGACACCTTCCATTAGACCAGGTTGCTCCAAGCCCTGTCCAGTCTCGTCATATCAACACCTGGAAGCTCAGGAAATCTTGATTTGTTGGAATGAGTACACAACAGTAGCACAGCAGGGCTCCTTCAGACAGAGCTTGCGGAACTGGTCTGTTCCAACCTCGGCCCTGTCCACAACCTCTTTCTTAAAATACAGATGTATTTTTCTGACAAAGTTCTCAGGGGTGCTGCATCAGCTGCTTCCCCCTCCCCTCGGTGCTGGGGCAGAGGGATAAAAGCAGCAGCAGGCTGTGTGTGTGCTTTGATGAAATGCTGCCACTGCTTGTCTTTTATCCGAGGGGCTCGGCCGATGCCTCCTCGGTGTTGGCTCCAGGCACTGCGAGAGACTGGCTGCTCCGCCCTGGCTGTTCACTGACCACCAGCAAAGCTACAGGGCACTTTGAGGGGGGCTGGCTCCATGGGGCTTTCTATTTGTGCCACAAATGACAGCTAAAATAATTATTTCCTTTGGTGCCGATGCTGCAAGGGGATAGCAGCCCATCACAGGCAGGAATTGAATAGGCTGGGAAGAGATGCCCAGAGAGCAGTGTTCTCACTTAAAAGCCATCCAAGGAAGGAGTTATGTCATCAGTGCAATTCCAGGATAGATACATTGCATTTTTTGCCAGCAGATTTAAACTCCCAACTCTGTTTCTTTTCCATGTGTGTAAATAGGGGTCAGTCTCACAGGAAGGAATGAGAGCCAGGGTGGTGTAAAAGATCTTGTAAGGAGATCCCAGCATAGCTGTCAGGGCCAGAGACATCCCCTGAGTGTTTAGGAGTATGGACTGACTCCAACCAGGGCTGGTCCAGGCAGTGTGGGCAGAAATGGGTTAACAGTGGAAAGATAGAATATCCAGTGCTGGGTGAGTCAAAGCCTGGGCTTCAGGACATGCAGTGAAATGAGCACTCTTCATTCCAGGCCAAGACCAGAGCAGTTTGGGCCTAACCTAACCATGCTAACCCTGTAGCTGCTGATCTCAGTGGGTGTGAGATGAGGCCAGTGCTGCCCAAACTGCTCTTTTCCTCTCCGTCTCTTGGCCTGCACTGCAGCAGTGCCCCATCAGGTTGTGTAGGAGGTGAGGGAAAGGACAGCTCTGCTTCCCTGCCCATAAGACTTAATGGGAAATAAACATTTTTGCTTATGTTATGCAAAATGCCATCATGTTGCATATCCAGTTTCCCCCCATCAGGGCACTGGGGTGGCAAGAAGCCCCCTTTGATGTGCCAGATGGGAACGGCTACAAGAGCTGCCTCCTCCTCCTCTTCCCATCTGGTTATTGTGTAACTCTGGCCTTAGGACTGAGTAGGAAAGGGCAGGGGAACCTGAATGGTTGCAGCTCTCAGGAGGGTTGAAAAGGTGCAGATGCAGGCAGGAACTGCAATCACACAGGTGCCAGTGTGGGACACGGAGCTGGGCAAGGCAGCTGGATGGTTCCTGGTGGTTCCTGTGTGACACTGAGCAAAGGCACCAGCATCAGACTGTGCTGGAGGGGCTGTATCAGGCTCTGGGGACTCGGAAAAGGGATGGAAATCAAACTTAGAATGGTTTGAGTGGGAAGGGACCTTAAAGATCATCTCATTCCAACCCCCCTGCCATGGGCAGGGACACCTTCCACTAGACCAGGTTGCTTCTCAAATCTGGATCATCACCTGCTTCCTGTCCAGCCCCTCAAAACTGAGCTCTGGTGGTGTTGGGTAGCTCTGATAGTGACAAGCAGGCCTCTGGTGTTGGGCAGCCTGGCTTTGTGCTCTGGCTCTCGGATGGTAGGGACTTGTCTGGTCACACCTCGAATGAAAGTCCAGGGTAATCACGTACACACAAACCTTCTGGGGCCCGGCAGTGCAAGGAGAGGGACTGGGAAACAGAGGTGGTGAGAGACCCTCTGGATGCATTTCTGGATAAAAACCTCCAGAAAGCCTTCATTCTACTCCCCACATAGAACTAACCCATAAATACAGAATAAACTGTCATGGCAGTGGGACAGGGGTGACAATGACAGCCTTATCTTCGGTTGAAGACCTCAGCCTACCTATGTGATGGCATATCCACATCCATATGGCGCGGACCTTTTCCAGGTCAGTCCGGGCTTGTTTCAGCAGGGCTTTGACCAGTTCCTCCACGCTGTTCTTGACGTTCACCTGTGTGTGGGGAGGAAGTATGGCAAGGTCATGGTGAAGAAATCCCTGTGGTAGATCTTCTGTCCTCCCCATCTCATGTTCTGAAGCCAGCGAGACCCCACCTGCCAAAGACTGCTCTGCCTCCAGCTTCCTTAAAAATAGAGCTACAGTGCTGGAGGTCCATGTATTTTTTGGTTAGAGTTCCCAGAGTGGGATTTCTTTGCTAATGTTTAAAGGGAAAATGTTTTTCACTTGTTTGGGACATTCTGATGCCATTGCCCCATAGCTCAGCCTAAGCTGGTGTTGGTGCTGGGAGCCAGGTTCATGGCACATCCCCGCAGGGGAGCTGGGAGGAGGATAGAGGCAAAAGCAAGACTTACTTCTAATGCGTAGGCATCCAGCTTCTTAAACTGCTGCAGATCTACTGGCATGGATTTCAAAGAGGATTTGTCCCATGGATATGCTGGGAAGAAATGAGCTGTCATTGTTTTGGGAAGGGAGGGGGTGCTTTTCCTGGCAGTGTGGTGGAACAAGGGGACAGAGCTCCTGCCTGGCCCACGGAGACATCCATCAGCGAGTGCTTAGGGAGCACAGGACACGAGGGCACCCGCAGGAGGTCCCTGCCAGCTGCATGGAAAGCAGGAGCCATCCTGTCTGGTCTGCTAGGATTTGTGCTGTGCTGGAGCATGAGCTGCCCCTGCAACTTTGGCAGTGCATAACAGCATAGAAAATCCTGGGGTATTGTATGGAGGGGCAGGAGAACAATGCAGAGGTATCAGGGAAAACACATGAGTTCTTAAAAAACCCTCAGCACTAAAGAACTGGGTTTCTCTGGGAGTTTTGCATGGTAAAGGGCCACAATTCTGCAGGAATTCAGGCACATGAGGAATGTAACACTGGGAGCAGTCGGACTGAACCTGCTGTACCTACCCTCTGTCTGCATCCTTGCAGGCTCTGAGCTCCTGGCTCTACTTGGTGTGAACCAAGGGTTAATAACTTGCCCTAATTAACCAGATAACTGATTTTTTCTTAACAGTCTTGGAATCAGCTGACACTGCTGTCTCCCATCAGTGAGCCATGGGGAATGGATGGACAGCCCCTGGACCTGAGCCCTCTCTGCTCTGCTGACTGGAGAGAGGAGAACTGAGACAGACATCTCCCTGTCCTGTGCTGTCAGAGCTGCTCAGGACTGAGAGATTCCTCTAGCTATCTCTGCAGGATTGTTATTTCTCTAGGCAAAAACGATTTAAAAGAGAGCCTGAAGTGCAAGTACTGTTATGTGACTTCGGAGTGCTGGGAGAGGTGAATGGATGGTGCCACAGAGCTGCTGTTTGCCTGGATTGCCTTGGGCTGTGTAGGGGCACAGCTGGTCACTTGCCCCTTTATTCCTGACCCTTGTTAGGCAAGTGGGACCCCCCTCTGCCTGTTAGCAGGTGCTGGAAGTGGCATGCAGGAGAGGCTCCCAGAGCATCCTCTCCGGGCTGAGGAGCAAGCTGTACCTCTGAAATTTATATCCATCTTCTGCTCCTGCCCCACCTCCCCAAAATGGGCTCTGGCCCCAGCCCCAGCTCACTCTGACGTTGGCCTGAAGATCTATTCCTGGCTTGCAAAGGTGTGTTGTTAATATAAGCCTTGCTCTTGAAAACCTCTGTCCAGGGAGGAGGTTTGGGGCATCCCCCATCTCACATCCCAGTGCTGCCTGCCAGGTGGGATGCAGGCACATCCCTGTGCTAGGCAGGCTCCTGTCTGCCAAAATCAGCATGTAGGCAGCCATTCCTCAATAGGCTGGTTTGTTTATCTGTGTTTCCCCTGAAAAGAGATGTTAAAGTGACCTAAAGAGAGAGAAAGCAGATATACACATTTAAAGGTTCCCACTTGCTGCAGCTCTGAAAATTTTTGCTTCTTTGGTAAGGGCATTTTTTTTTTT
>WEKY01052735.1:652130-683038 GCA_013390045.1 Picathartes gymnocephalus | reverse complement strand
TTTTTTTTTTTTTTTAGATGTAGTTATCAGGTTTTGTCTTTGCCAGGTTATATCTGCAGCAGCTCTGTGCAGGAGTGGCATCCACAGTACCTCAGCCAGTCCTGTGCATTGCCTGTTTGCTTTCCCTGGGTACGGAGCCTTGGGAAGGGCTTGGGCAGGTGTGACGTTCCCAAAGCCACTCCCCCCTGCCATCCCACTGAACGGGGCCTTGGGCAGCCGAACGCTCCTCGTGCTAATGGATAGTTACCATGGAGGTCCTTTGCTCCCGGTGGCCGCGGGGCCTCTGTCCTCTGGAAACCTGCAAAGCAGAGAAGGAGAGGGAGGGAGGAGGTTGTTGCCCACAGAAAAAAAGACAAATAGAAGTAAATTATTGTGGGAAGCAGGACTGGGTGAAAAAAGATGGAACTGAGGCTCTTCTTGGCCCATTCCCTTCCGTTTGGACATGGATGTCAGCACCCTGTGGAGTGTGCTCCACATCTGCTCCCTGCCATCCTGCAGAGCCCGCGTTCCTCAGCAGTCAGCATCTCCTGTTCTAGCCCAAGGGCTGGGGACATCAAACTCCAGCCCACCAAGGCCAAAGCTCCCCAGGCGTGGAAGAAGGGATCTCTGAGCTCCAGAGCTGTTAGCTGATAACCCCAGTGGGAGCTCTGTGGCAGCTGGGGGATTGCTGAGGGACTCTGGAGTATCACCACCCACCTTATCCCAGGGCCAGAGGAGGAGGAGACACCCACACCCCAGGAGCAGAAGGATTTTGCTCCTCCAGCCTCAGTCACAGGCAGGGTCCAGCAGCATGTGGCCTTCAGCAGCCTCCCCATGGGAGGAAGGAGCCTGTCTCCTGGAAGCAGCCTCCCAGGGGAGGGAGAGCTTGTACACACGCCGTGATAGAGCAGAGCCTCACCTTTGTTGTCATGTCCTCTCAGCCTCTGGGAACCTGCAACAAGGCCGGCAGGGTTAGTGGGATCCCTTCAGCCCTGCCCAGGCTCCCTGGCTCCGGCGAGGGGAAGGAAGGATGGGCTGAGCCCCTGCCAGGGTGCAGAGCTGGGGCTGTACCTTTTCCCAAGGAGAGTCTCTTGATGAGTTGGGGGCTGGTGTCCTCGTGGTGAATCTCTACTGTCACTTGGGTTCCTGCAAGAAACAATGATAAACTCCCTAAAAAGGGGAAACTAACCAGGATATGGAGGAGAGGGCAGGAGTGCCTGCTAAGGCACTTAACTTCAGACAAAGCAGCAGCTCTGGTGATAGCCAAGGTTTATCACCATATTAAAGAGCTCTTGATGGAGTTACAGCAAGCAGAGAATCAATATCTTTCATTGATTTTTCTTGGAATTAAACAGAGAAAGGCTTGAAGTGATGAAAATGGTTGCACTCATGATACTAAAATGTCTGGCAAAGGCCATTGCCTGTAAGAGGCAGCATCCTGCAGGACCAGCTGTGGTCCAGGCATTCCCTGATGCTCCGGAAAAACCTCCCCTGGAAACCTAGGCTCTGGTCTTTAAAGTTTCAGAGAGGAAAATACCAGAAAAAGTGTGAGGGAATCTCTTATAAAAACTACCTGAACTTTTTGACAAAGACTGCATTTTTGGGGCAGGTATTTCAGAAGGATTTGCAGCTCTCAAGGTTCCCTGGAGGAGCTCCACATGCTCCTGGTCTTCTGTTTCAGATCAGGCAGAGGTTACTCGGGAGACTGAAGGTCAAGGTGTTAATGCACCTCAGGGCTGCCATCCAGTCATACCTCCTACATTTTTATCAAGAGCCTCATGACATATGGGATTTTCCTTGAAAGTCAGCTCTTGGAACTGGCTAATTATGTGGGAATCTGCATTTTCATCAAAGAATAAGTTTTTCTGCAGCATTTACCTTTAGAAAAGTGAAGTTTCTCTTGTTATTACGCAAAGAGATTCAATGTCCTTTAAGCCCCAAAACAAGAAAGCAAGAAAAAATGTAAAATCTATAAAAATCTAAATCTTAGAGCTTGACTCCAGTTCTAGGATAGTTGCAGATATCAGGGCATCACAACAGAGCTGGATGCTGTATTTCGTCAGTTAATTCAAAGATAAAATGAAGATGTTTCTCAAAGGGAAGACTTCATGCAAATGGTTTGATTTCCTTAAAGTTTTTATATTTTCAGGGGTCCTTTTTTACTGCTCAAGATTATTTTTACTTTGCTTTTTTGTGGGTTTTCTCCGGAACTTTCACTTTCTAAATTTTCCCCCATAAATTAAAATTCTTTGTTTTCAAGAAACAAACTTACTGGTGATGAATGCCTTCTGCTGATGAGTTTAAAAAGCACTTAACAAATGAAAAATGTAATTCCACAGGAATTTTTCAATGTGCTATATCTTTGCTTTAAAAACTGGTGGTATGAAATTGTTACTGGTGCTTTTATGATTTTTTTATTTTGCCATTCCTGGTCAAGATATTCTTCATAAAGAATCATAGAATGGTTTGGGTTGCAAGGGACCTTAAAGATCCTCTTGTTCCAACTCCCTGCCACTAGACCAGGTTGCTCCAAGCTCAGAGAAGCACTTGCTGTTCTCCTTGTGTTTTGTGGCCAGACAAGCCCTTGGCCTGCTTTGAGGGGCAGCTGTCCCAGGATGGGATATTTTCTCTCTTTTGGGATGTTCTGAGGTTATTTTATTGGAGAAAAAGCTTGTTGGGAGCTCACTGAAAGCCTGTTCTGTCTCTTGGGTGACCACTTACCTTTGTCAGGGCCCGAAGTGATGGGTGGTGTTGGCTCACAGGGATCTGTGGGGCTGCGCCGGCCTGGGGGCAAAAAGGGAAACATCTCAATGTCTTGGAGAGAGGGAACAGTCAGCAAGGGTGGGGTTAAATCAGCCCTGCTCAGCAGTGAGGTAAAGAACACTCAGGAAGCTCAACCCTGTTCTTCAGATGGAAAGCTCAATTGCTCCTGGTCTGGGGTGCCTGACCCTTCTCTGGAGGGATGCTCCAGCCCAGCCTGCTGCTGCTCAGGGCAGGGGTGCTTGGACCAGGGGGTGTTTGGACAGGTGTGTGGGGGAGAAGGGCAGTGCTGGGGGCTTGGAGGCCAAGTGGGAGCTTTGGTGTGGTTGTCAGCAAGTCATCCTCATCCTTAACTCTCCCCTCTGGGAGACCCTGAAGTCCTCGGGGCAGAGGAGGTGTGGGCAGCATGTGATGTGCCCAGAGTGCACACAGGTGGAAGCAGCACAAATCCGTGCCCTGGGGAGGGAGCAAATGCCAGGGGACACTGAGCCCTCGCTCTGGTGGGTATTGGCCAGGGTGATCTCTTGGTGTTTTTCAAAGCATTCTGGCATCCCTATCCCACCAGCCACCAGAAGCCCGGGAGGAACCTGGATCTCACAGCTTGTCCGAGTCCATTCGTGCGGTGTGGCCGTGACAAGGATTGGTCCCCAGAGCGACGGGATCTTGTGGAGTGCGGCCACAGCCTGTTTGCCTCTGTGGGGCTGGGGATTATATAAGTTTGAAAATGTTGTGGCCGCACCAGGGGTCTCAGAGGCCTCATCAGGACATGGCTGGTGAAAGGGCAATTCATTAACCCCTGTGATGCCAGAGGAGCCAAAGATCTGCCTGTTCCTCTGGTGTCTGAATTCCTCCCACCCCCTGGGGGTTTAAATTGTGCCTAAGGTAGAGCTGCATGCTAAACACTCCTGCCATTAATTCAGGGTGGGAAATGATCAATACCAGCCTCTTACTCACTTGTAGAGGAGGCTGACACTGCAGTTCTGCTTGCAGAATCTCTTGAGCATGACAGAGGAAGAGAATGCAGGATATTTATCTGCTTTTGTTGTCTGCTTTGTAAAAAAAGCCCCAAAGTAGTGCCTTGCCATGAAGTATTATTTGCTCCCAGACTGTGGACAGCCTCCAGCCACCACTGATTACAGAGGGACTTGGATCAGGGCTCCTGCCAGGCATCCTGCTGGGAGCATCTGTGGCTTTTGCACACTGCTGTTGCTTGACCTGTGAAAGCAAAGTTCCTCCTTGATGTAACTAAAATCTGCTGTCTGGTGCCATGAGAATTACCTGTGTCTTGCTCTACCTTTGCCCCTGCCTTTCTCTGCTAAGCCATGGTAGGCTTAGACTGTCAGGAAAGCAAGTGGGATGGTCTGAGTCCCTTCCCTGGGAGCTGCTCCATAGTTCTGGGGTCACCTCCTCCGATGGTCCTCCTCAATTGTTTTAGGGCAGAAGGCTGTGAATTGGCAGTGGAATATTGAGAACTAGAAGCCACATCATTCCTCATCAGCAATGTCACCTGCCTTGTGCTCAGTCTCTGGTGCGGGGGAGATGAAGAAAGGACTGGTGGAGAGATGGTTGAAAAGGTTCTTTGCATCCCCCATACCCTGCTTTAAGCTGTGTGAGTGCTGGGGAAGTCTCTGGAAGCCCTGGCTGCAACCTGAGCAATTGGGGGCACTGAATTTCCCCTGCCATCAGCTGGCTGTGAAATGTAAGAGCTCTGTGCACTTGTAATCCGACCGAGCTCCGCGGCAGGAGAATCCCTGCAGATGGATGTGCGGGGGCTCGGCAGTGCCACCCCTGTGCATCCTGCCCACGGGGCACAGAGAGCACCGAGGGAGGGGATGCTTCCCAGGGCCCTCTGTGTGCCTCCATTGGAGCCCCTGAAAGCACTGGAAAGGGATGGGTTGGGTGAAGCATATTTATGCTCAAGAGGCACAGCTTGGAGCTTTGGGGGGTGCACTGGGGTTGGTTTCTCACAGAGGGAGAGGGTGATGTACCGTTCAGGTCCGTGCCCTGAGGTGGCTGTGATCTGCTGTTTCCATTGCCATCACCCTTCAAACCTGTAAGATAGAAACAGGAGATTGGCAGGGTCCTCCTGGACTGAAGTGCTGGCACTGCCTGAAGGCCAAGCACCCTGAACCTTTTCATGCAACCCATTATCCCAGCTGATGCCAGGTGTCATCAGGATCCACCTTCTGTCTCATCTGCAGCCTTGGATGCAGTTCTTGTTGCTAAAGTATGAAATACCAGGGAGCAGAACCTGCAGTAGTCCAGGCCTAAGCCACTTTGGTAGGACTTGCTCTTATTTGATCAGGTGCTGGATGCCGTGCTTGATGGAGCATGGACACAACTTTGTAATATCTCTGCCTATAGTTGTTAGCCTGGGACTGCTTGTCTGAAAATTCAGCTTCTCTCCCAGGTTTTAGAGGAGGAATACTCATTCTCCTCCCTTCACTTCTACAGGGAGGTTCCCCTTGCAGTTGCAGAGCACAGCTGTAGCTTTTTGGAAGACCCTCTGCAAGGCAGGGAGCTGGGCCAGGAACACTGTCCCAAACTGTAGCTATAAATGGCTCAGGACAGTGATCCTCGGAGACAAAGCCTGGGCATGCTGCAAACAAAACATTTCTGCTCCTGTACTCCAGGGCAGTGGGTGCTGGTGTGGGGTGAAATGGCCGAGCCCTCTCCCTGCTCCCCTTGCACAGCCCAGAGAGCCCGTGGGGGCACCTCGGGGCCAGCGCAGGACACAGCAAGGTGCAAACACAGCCCTCGGATTAGTGTCCCTGTGTGTCCCTGCTTGTGCACCCGGGGCTGCACGCACTGGAGCTGGGCAGGGCGCCCCTCGGAGCGTGGCTGCAGCAAGGCTCTGCTGCACCAGCGGAGACACGCTGGCTTCTACAAAAAAGCTGGCATTTCGGAGTTTGGCAGCATGTGTGCAGAGGAGAAAGAGGAGGGGAAGCCCAATCCCTGCTCCAAAGCTGCTGCTTCCCTGCTCCGTGTGCAGCTGCAGCCCTGCCCTCCCTCGCCCGGTGCAGGCGCGATGTTACCTGCGCCTCGGCCGCCTTCCGTCTGCCCCTCTCGCTGCCCCTTCTCCTTGCTCGCTGCCTCCTCGGGGCGCACAATAAGCAGCAGATTGATGGTGACTGCACTGGCATCTGCCTTAAAGTCCATGGTACCCATCAGCGCATGGCCGGGGCGCCGGTGCTACCGCCGAGCCGCCGCTGCGCCGAGCGGCCGCGAGTGCTGCCCAGCCTTGGCAAGGCGAGCGCGCTCCCGCCCAGCGCAGCCCCGGCCCTGCCAGCTGCACCATCAGGGCTCTGCCAAAGCCGACCCTAATGAAGAGGTTACAAGTCACCTTTGAAAGGAAATCGCTGGAGGGATCCGTTTCCTAAAGCAGAGGAAGGAGCTGCGTTTCGGGCGGGGGGGTCTGGTTACAGAGCGTGCCCCCGGCTCCCTCCCCTCTCTTTGCCCTTTTCAGCTTTAAGCACTTGTCTACACTCAAATCCCCCAGCACCGCTGTTCGCTGGGGGGGATTCGCTTCTCGGCGCTGCCACAAATCCTTAAAAGGCTTTCTCTGTGGATCCCGTCCCCCGGCAGAACTCAAAGGATGCTTAAGGGTGTAAATAAAACAATAACTGCTGCAGGAGGAGGGCAGCGGCGGGGAGAAGGGGCTGGAAAGGGGACACGAACCTTCAAAGCGGGGAGGATCGGTCTCTGCAGGACTAGCTGGCATGAATAGAGACAGCAGAGGAGTGAATTGCAGACTGTCCCAAAGGATCCAAAAAACCCCACCTCTCTGCCCCATCAGCCCGCGTGCCTGGCTGTCCGGGGTATCTGGACACGGCTGATCAAAAAGGAAAGCCCTGCAAATCCCTGGCTTTCTAGTAACTGTCCCAGCCCACAAAACGGGGGACATGAAGGGTTACAGTGCGGGTTAGACGGGCTCAGCTGGTCCCTGCAGAAGGGGCTGGCAGGGATACGGGTTCTAATTTTACCACTGGCCCCTGTCCCGGCCGTGCTGCCAGCCCCCGCCTTGGCCGGGGGTCCCGGGGGAGCGACAGCATCTGTGGGCTCTCCGGCAGCCTTGCGAAAGATTGTGAGAGGCACCCGCTGGCAGAGAGGGGTTCGGGAACTTGGCATGGGCAGGGTGCCTTTTTGTGGGTGTTGCTGGTGCTTTTCAGGCCGGAGTGTGAGAGCAGTGGGCTCTTTTGCCTGCAGGTGGGGAAATTTGTTGTCCTGGATCCACGGGCAGGAACTGGTACTACTACCTGGTGTTAGGTTACTGTGTTTGGAGACACGGGTTTTCCCGTGGATCTCTATATAAATCCTGTCTCCTCCCAATCTCCTGACCCTTTTTTGTTCCTGAGCCCCTTCCAGAGCACGGACAGCTGATACGCCCCCGTGCTCGCCTGCAAATCCGGCCCTAAGCAGCTCCTCAGCATATCCAGAAATAGCGTGTGTGGCTGCAGGGAACTTTCATCCATCCAGCTCTGCTGGTGCACCAGCATGGCACAGTCCTGAGCCCCTCGTGCCCCCCTGGATGGTGCCACATCATCCTTGCCAAGTTGAGAGTACCAGGGATGGGATGTGCCTGTAAGCCCAGTAATGTGGCCAGAATCCCGTGCCAGGATGGATGACAATGTTGTTGGGGTCCACGTTTTGCTCTTTAGTTCATGCAATAGAGGAATTCTTGTTTCAGGGGTCCCCGGTTCAGCTCTGGCTGTGAGGAGCTGGCTGGAGGCACTTAAACCTGGTGAGGAGGAGGAGGAGGCGGAAGAGGAGGAGGAGGAAGGAGAGCCAGATGCACACTGAGCTGTGCTGGGCTCCGCCAAGCAGACTTTCCAAGCCATCTGGGGCTTGCCCATCTCCATTTCAGGTCCCTGAGATTTATGGCTGGAGTGACTTTCTAATCACAGTTTCACCATCTGCCTGTTGGCCTTTAGCACCCCCCTGTCACCTGTCACTGAGCCCTGTGGCTCCTGCCCGGTTCAGAACACCCTTTCTTCCCCAGTGGCTCACCTGGGGTGCAGCCCTTGTCCCTGCTGTCCCTTCTCCCTCACATCCCAGGTGGGACAGTCTGCTCTCCTGAACTATTCATTGGCACAGCTGAATCCTAAGCCTGCTGTCACCCAGATCCTGCACCAAAATCTGCTCCAACCCTCTTCACTCTGCTCCTGCCTCCCATCCACAGGGACTTCCCTGCGTGTCCCAGCCTCGCTGCTCCTCCAGGTCTGCTCTTGTCCTCGTTCCTCTCCAGCTCCAAAGAGGTGATTTGATGGCTTGCATCTGGGGAGGTTGGTAACAGCTGTTCCAGTGGTGCAGCCCAGGCCAGGCTGGGGACCTGAGCTGAGCTTGGTGAGCTCTGCTGGTACCAGCTGATGTTGAGCTGAGCTATTTCTTCCCTGGCAGCTCTGAGCTGGAGCCTCCACAGCTGAGCATGTGAAGGTTGCTGCCTTGGGGGCTGCTGGCACTGCCCTTCCTGCTGGGCTGCAAAAATCACTAGAGCCTCCTTTCCTCTCTCTCAGTGATGAGGTGGCTGCTCCTGGCCCGGCTGCCCGAGGCTGAGCACCCCCCACTCCCCTCCTGCGCCAGCCTCACCCGTGTCCTGCCACAAGGTGTTTTCAGCACACTGAAAGCATCTACAGGGAGCTCCTGCTTTCCTAGAAATGCCAGTCTTCAGGGTGAAGGTGGTTGGATTTGAAAGGCTCTTTTGCATTTTCCTTTCTTCTGTTTTATCCTCTATTTTTTCCTGGAGAGGGGAAAGGGAAGGTTTCTGATGGGGATTTGTGGTGTGTGCCATGAGGAAGGCGGCACAGGCTGTGCCTGAGGTGGATGCTGCTGCCTCCCATGCAGAAGTGAGCCCTCCTGCTCCATGAGTTTTCCATGGAAAAAAGTAACCTCCACATTGGCCTGAGATAAGGACATGACCAGCAACATCTGTCCATGGGCCAGGATATTTTTGAAGTTAAAAAAATTTGCATTTTGAGGAGGGGAAGGAGAAAGCCTTTTGATGCCATGTTGATTTTCAAATAAAGGCAGTTTGTTAGATTTGCTGCAGGAATTCAAATGTTCATCGGGGTCCCAGGGAGAAGAATTAATGGCCAGAGAGCAAGAGCTGCTATCAGAGTGCCGTGATTACATGTATTTACCACATGGCTGGTATTTCTCTGGGGGGGATCTGAGGGAGAGAGGGACTCTATGAATGTAGAGCAAGAATTAGGTTATGTGAATCCCATTGGGTGGAAAGGGAAATTGCAGGCTGTGTGCCTGGGGAAGGGTTTTGACTCTTGTGCAGGTGTTTTGCCTTCACAAAGGTCTGTAAAGGCTCCAGCAGAAGGCGTGTTGGGAAGATATTCCACCTCTGCTTGTTGAAGGGAGGCTGCTGGGAATCTTGGTCCTGCCAGGGCTAAGGCTGAGGGTGTCCAAATGTTTTTCCAAGACTGTTGTAGAGGCCTGCATTGGAAAAAGTGCTAGGGCTGCCCTTCTCCTTGGTATGGTGACCTGCTCTGGCTGTCCACCTTGGGGCACGTGAAACACCCTGGTGTTTCAGAGTCTTCTCCCCTGTCTGGAGAGAAAGCCTGGGCCTAAAAGCTGAACCCCCCTTAATGTACTTTGGAACTAACGCATCCTGATGACCCCTTTGATCAATGGCTGATACTCATTATTTGAAACTTTTGCCTTTCATTTGGTGCTCCTTCTGTCACAACAGAGTGTCCCTGTTTTTGCCAGCTGGGCTGTCCATGAAGCAGTTCCAGTGTCACCTCTGAGTTGTGGAGCCTTCCTGCAGGACTTGTTCCCTGTTGCTTCTCCTTCTCCTCTGAGCTCTGTAAGCTCTGCTGTGTCCCTTTGGAGACAGGAGACCAAGGCCAGCCATGCTCTGTGCAGATGTGCCAGTGGCTCCTGTCCTGTTCTCCATGCCCTCCCTGCCTTAGGCTGGTTTTGTTCACCATCCAGGAGCTGGGTGTCTCCACCACACTCTCCACCCAGACTCCCAAGATCCCTCTCCTCCTCAGAATGTCTCACTCAGAGCTCATTATCATGCGTGTGTTTGCAGATATATTTGAAGTCTGGGGTTTGTTTTTTTCCAACCATTACTTTGAATTTGCAGACATTGAATCTCAGCTCTCATTTTTTCTCCCAACTGCAAATGAACTGTGGAGGGCTGGGATGCATCCATGGATAATACATTACAGCTGCACTCTGGTGAGTTTTAATCTGCTTTCCTGGCCTCCCTGTCCTTTCTCCCTCCCTGCCCTTAGTCTCCTGCCGGCATTTTCCAAGCCCAGGCTGATCAGATGCCTCATTCTGCAGTTCTGCTGTGTCAGCAGCTGTGCTTTATGATTTAAGACGGCAGCAGAACTTTCCACTGAACTATAAGCCCATGTATTCAGTTTCCTGGTATCCACACAAGCTAACTGATGGCAGGGGCAGCCCTGCCGGAGAGGTCAAGGACGTGTTTAGATGTCAGGGAGACAATGAAGGCTGGTTCAGAACTGAGTCAATGCTGTGACCTCTGGGAGGCACAGCGGGAGTGATGTTTTGGAGGCAAATTCTGCCTCCTGTGGGGAAATACCTGTCCTCAGGTGGGAGAGCCTCTGGCAGGAGGTCCTGCATCACGAGTGGGATTGCTGGGGATAAAAGGCAAACTTGGCTGCTCCCTGGCTCATAATACGGTGCAGCACTCCTTCCATGAGGAATCTGGGGACACCCTGCCTGCATAGAGGTGTGGGAGCAGCCGTGTGAGGAGTGGGGTGTGGCTCGGGATGTGTCACAGCTCAGTGCTCCGAGAGAGAACTGCAAATATTTCTGCTGGTTTTTTCTACTCTCCCTTTTTTTCAATGACAAAAGACATTGCTGTGACCACTGCTGCTCTTTGTTCCTGCAAGAACAAGCTCTCAGCAACTGGGGATTCAGCGGATATTTGCTACAGTTGCTTAAAAACAAAAAATACCACATGGATGCCCCGGGGCAGAGACCTGCACGAGTGGCCATGTCCTCGGGCACGTCGGGTGGCACTGGCAGGGAGCTCCTCCTTCCCTGGCAGCTGGATAGGGCTCTGCCCGCGGCACCCGGAGGCAGTGCCTGTGTCCCCAGCACTGCCGGAGGCAGGGACAAAGGAGGGGGCTGCTGGCAGGACTTTGGCCACCAAAGACTGCCAGGCTCTCCAGAGCTATCCTGAGTGGTCTGTCCGAGCATGGATCATTGACCCTCAGCCTGGTGCTTGGCTTGGAGTTTGCTGCTGGCCTTTCTGGATGAGGAGAGTGGTCCTAGCTGGGCTGCACACAGTCATTAGACATTAATCCTTGTATAATCTTCAAATAGCACATCCTTTGAAGGCAGTGGGGGCCTGTGTGACCCTGCAGAGGGTTTAGGGATCCTTTGTTAGGGCGTCCTGTTAACCTGAATTATCCATTTGCTGTGCCCTTGAGGATGTGCTTTATTGTCAAGCACTCACCACAAAGCTGGCCCCTGACACATGGGAGTGACGTGTGACACCAAAAGCATCCAAGATGGGCAGATGAAGACACATAGGAGAAGAAATGAAGGAGGAGAGGAAAATACACTCTCTTTGCTTTTACCGGCATTAAAGGTGAAGGAGGATTCTCCCCCACAGCAGATTGGCTTTCTGGACATACTCCTCCTCCAGAATTCTGGCTCTTGTACTGTGCAAGACTGGGGGAGATTTTGCAGCTGTTCTTTCCAAGAATCCCCCAGAATACCCAGGCAGGGTTATTTTTCCCCTGGAAGGCTATTTTTGGTTTATTCAGGAGGGAGACTTGCCCCTTCTAATTAAACAAGCAGCATGGCATATCCTGGGAGATGCAGAAAGTACTTTTTTTTTGCATTTTATCAACATCTCTCTGCTGCAGGGATGAGCAAAGCTCTTCTTGGTGACCCAGTAGACAAAGCAGTTATCTCGTCTGCCCAGCCAGCCTGGTATTCTCTAATACAATGGCAAAGGTAAATGGAAGGCAAGTTTGGAAAAAATACCTGGAGCTCAGTATGAGTCATGGTGTTTGAAGGAAAGTGGACATGGTAGGAATCAACCCTTCTGGAGTGACAGGGACTTGAGGAGGGGCTGAACCTCCAAACCTTCCTTCCTGAGACACCCCAAGCATGGGGCTGTTGTTCCTTGGGAGCTTGGCCTGCAGGAGGACAGGCTCCCTGGTTGTGTTTACCTGGGCTAGAGCTGAAGGACCTGAGTGGTCATTTGAGGGGAGGTCATGGAACTGGCCTTACTGGGGTTATTTCTTCTTAACCTAAGGTGCTAGGATACTGTGGAGGGAGCCGGATGCTCTCATGGTGGTCTTGGACACCTGAGCTATTGGATGAACTGAGGACACAATGCTGGCAACAGAAACAAGTTCACCACTGCCTTGGAGAAGTGTAGAGGTAACTGGCTCTTGTTTTTGAGAAGCTCTAGCCATATTTGCTGCAGTGTCAGGAGTAAGAGTTGAACAGTTGTAATTTGCTGCAAGGCTTCCATTTGAAGAAGTACCCCAGGTGTTTCTGTGGGCACCTCTCTGAGCTATGGCTACCAAAACACCATCTCAGGTGCTCTTGAGTGCAGAATCTGGTGCTTGTCAGGATGGGATGAGGTGTGACAATGCCATAAGGAGATGGATGTACTTAATTCAGGGTGAGTCAGACTGGGTTTTGCTTCCTTTGGGCGTCCTTGGACCTGGAATCCTGCTGACTCTGTGTGTTCTCAGGACTGGAGTGACACGAAGGAGGTCTGTTTTGTCCCTCACCACATGTGAAGCTGGCTGGCAGGAAGAATCCCCAGGAGAGGCTGGACTATTTCTTCCGCACATAAACTCATTTTTATTGGCTAAGGCCCTGGAGGTATGGATGAAATCCTTCTTTTCTGCATCTACTGCCTTCCTTGAGGGCAACACCTTCTCTCAGGTTGGCTGTTACTGCCATTCCCACTCAAAATCCTGACACCACAGTGGTGTTCTGTACTCCTGCTCCCCTGCCATGGGGATGCTGGGGTGTTTGACATGGGCTGGAGTATGAAACACCCACCAGGTACAGGCTGCTTGCACCTCCAGGCTGTGGGAAAAGCCCAAAACACCAAATCATTTTGTACTAGCCAAACCTTCCAAAAATTCTTTTACCAGGTACCAATACCCTCCAAAAAACCCCCCCAAAAAACTGCCAAAAATTTGCCAGGAATTTTGCCACCAGCTGGGAAGAATTTTGCCACCATTTGTCTCGTTCCACAGGTCAAAGCCCTCGGGTGTCTGATGTGCTGCTCCTCCAGCAGCCTGGGAGTGCATCAAGAGGAACCAGAGCCCCTCTCAGTTCCTTCTGCCCTTCCAAAAGACCGGGGAAGATGAACCCGGCAGCCTGCTGTTCCGACATGGACATTGCACCCGGCTGGGATCAGCATCCCAGAGTTGCCATGGTGATGCCTGATGGGCATCTCTAACTTTTCAGAAACCTGGCAGGATGCCTGGGCATCCTAAGCAACATTAATGCTGCTGAAATAGATTCCTTCTGCTCCACGAGGCCCAAAAGCTGTCAGGGAAGACTTCTCCCCTTGGGAGGGAATGAGCTCACCTGTGGAGCTGAGCTGGCTGTCTTGTCCAGTCGCTGCTCCCATCTCCATGTGAGCTGCTGGGAAGAGGAGAAAATATTATTGGACTCTTTCCTGAACCAGCTGTCCAGAAACCCCATTATGCTTTTTGCTCTGCATGCACAGTCCCAGGAAGCTGAGTGCCAAAGGGCATGGCAGGTCTGTGCTGTGATGTGCATGGCACTCTGTGTGGAGAAAGAGAAAGTTGTTTCCATAAAGAAATGGGAGAAAAAGAGGAAAAAATCACAGTCAGCAGCACTGCACATTGTCCTGAGTACCAGAGCCATGCCCAAAGGGTTAAAGCAGCCCAGGAAGCCTAAGGGGATCCCTCAGGATGGCTCCCGAGCATCTCCGGTAATGAGTTTTCACTCCTGTACTTTCATTATCGTTGTCCCATTGTCCCCCTTAGCTCTGCAGCACATTATTCCTGTCATTGAGGCAAGGACAGTGCTGTTCCCTCAGCATTTCTCTTGCAAATGTGATGGGCTGAGCCTCAGAGCAGGAGTGTGCATGGCTGTTACCCTAGCAGTGATGCTCTGCTTTGCCCCTCTCTCTCCCTGCCTCCTTCAGATTGCCCACAGAAGTTCCAGGTTTGCCACGGTGCCTAGCAGAGCCTGGCATTTGGTTATTGTCTGTCTTTTTAGAAATATTTTATAACTTCATGCAACTGGTTGCCCAGAGAGGCTGTGTCTGTCACATCACTGGAAGTGTTCAAAGCCAGGTTGGACAGTGGTCTAGTGGAAGGTGTCCCTGCCCATGGCATCACAAACCATTCCCTGATTCTATGAAAATTTATTAGTTCCTGGAAACTGGGGTGGTGCCAGTGGCAATTTGGTATTGCATCCTGATACAAGACCACTTGGAATTTATCCCTCCTGATTGGAAGGATCAGAGAAAGCTCTTTATGTTTTTCCCAAGATCGCCCAGAAGTGGAAAAGCAGAAGAGGTAAGGCCATGTCCTCCATGAATCCCAAGGTGCCGTACTTAAGGTCACATTTTTAAGTACCAATGACACCTGGTCTGTCACTCCTGTGCTGGTCTCACAACTGACTTACTGAGGTCGTTGAGTTTATTGTCATCCTCACTTGCACAGCCTGGGCAGAGCCTGCAAGGAAAACACAACTGTCAGTTCTCAGTCCTTGAGTGACCGAGCTGCAGACCTGCAAGGGAGTGGTTCTCCCTCAAATCTGTGTTTTGCTTCTTCCACCAGTTAACTCAAGGGTGACAAGGGGACATCCATTGGTGACATGCACATGGAGGCTGCTTCTTCTTCCTCCCTGCCTGTGGCTCAGGACCACATTTGGAGCTGGTGCTTTTGGGCTGAGGGCATGTTTTGCCCTCCTGATCTGTGTCCTTTTGTGCTCTAGGCTTAGCAGGCACAGCTCCGCTCTGTCACCGTGGCCGCTCCCCTCCAAACAAACCTCCTGTCAGCCCTTCCCGGTGGTGGCCAAATGCCAGTGCATTCATGTGCTGGGGGCAAACACAGGCACCAGCTCTTTGCTCTTTCCATGGGTGGCGCTGGGTCAGATGACAGCCCCCCCCGCCACCCTCGGGGCATTGTTGTTGTTATTTATTTGTGTGGTGGCAGTACCTGGGAACATTCCCCGGGGCAGGGAGCCTTTCGCGCTAACACAGCACAGGTCGGGCACGCCGTGCCAGCGGAGTAAATGCTGAGTGTCCCTGTGGTGACACCACTGTCCTCAGCCATGCCAGTGTGGAGGCAGCACCCAGCCAACACCCTCAATGCCTGCCTGCCTTCTGGTTCGTTTGGTGACCCAAAATGGCAGAATCACACAACCCTTTATGTTGGAAAAGACCTTTAGGGTCATCGAGTCCAACCTCTGCCCGATCCCCACCTTGTCAGCCAGACCACAGCACTGAATGTCACCTTCAGTCCTTCAGTGAGCACCTCCAGGGACAGTGACTCCACCACCATCCCACTGACAGCAGAACTGGCAGTTCCTTGGGACCATGTCTTGGAACAATGCAGAACTTTGGTGGGCAGCATGGTCCCGCTGCCCCTGACTGGAGGGGTCTCTCGGCAAAGCAGGGCTGTACAGACTGCCCGGTTTGGTGAAAGCAACAGATGTCCAATTTAGCAGGAATTGGTTCCCTGGGTGTTGCTTCTCGACCTCAGCTGTCCTAATTATCTGGCTCCCCTTACAGTGTTTTTCAACTGTACATAGATGAGCCAAGGACACATGAACGTAACGTGATCCAGGAAGATTCCCCGAGTGCCAGGAAGCTGGAGCGCTGCTGCCTCTGCTCCTTATGGCCGTGCTCGCTGCTCGGGGCTCCTGGAGCGGAGTTTGGAGCTGTTTGGCTCTGACGTGCTCAGGGCTATGTTGGTGCTGCGGTAACTCCCTGGTGCACCCCAATGCACCCCCGAGCCCCGCTGAGCCCCTGCCACGGGGCCTCTCGTGCCATTGCCCAGAGTGGCCACTGCTGTTGGCCAGAACCCTCCCAATTTACTGCTGAGGGTGCGAAGCTTCTAATGGGGAGGGCAGGGAAGCACCAAGAGATGCACGCAGCCAATCTCTGCACATGGCTTCTCTCCCTGCAGCCCGGCTGCAGGATCTGACTCCCTGTCCTTGTCCCCTGCCCACGGGGTGGTGGCCAGGACCTGCTTCCTGCCATTGCCACCCCTTCTCTGCTCTTCCTGCAGCCCAGGACACGTATCCTACTGGGCTCCGTCTGCTCCTTGTACCTTGTCCGAGGAGCAAACGGGACAGCGGATCCCTCCCGGGAGCTCTGGGCAGCAGGACGAACCTGCATCAAAAACGGCCACCACAGACAGGTCATTACTGGGTGATTGTCACTTTTGAGGATTTGCCTGAAGGGCTGTGATCCCTCTGCCATCCAGCTTTACTTAAGGGTGTTTTTGCTTGCCAAATTCTGCCCACGGCTACCCCAGTCTGCTGCTCACACTGGAGCGGGAGCAGGATCCTCCACAGCGGATGGCGATGCTGGGAGGGGCACTGTGATTTTGGGGACGGTTCAGTGCTAATCCCTGCCATGCCAGCAACTGCTCCGGCTTTGCCCGCGGTGGCGCCGTGTCCTGCCCGGCCCGCAGGTGCGCGGGAGGCCCAGGTGGCCTCGGTGAGCATCATGTGAGGCGAGGAGCCCGGGGCTGGCGGCGGCCGCGGGCCAAGCGGCTCTGACCATCTGCTCGGTGCCGTGCCAGGCTGGCGGCTGCTCCAGGGAGCGTCCGTGCCACGGGGCGCGGGCAGCGCCGTAACCGGAGCCGCAGGGCCCGGAGAGGAGCTGACTCTGGCTTTTCGGCTCTGCCTCATGTATATTTATTCGTACGTGCAGAAAGAGCCGCCGGCTGAGCTGTTCCAGGCTGAGCCAATGTCCATCGTCCCCGTGCCTGAGGCTTTATCAGCCCCGGCGCCGTGGGAAGCGGCCGGCAGGGCAGCGAGGAGGGGAGTGGGAGCTGCTGAACGTGGGCAGCGGATTTGGGCGTTTCTGTGCCTCTTCGCAGTCCAGAGAGGCGGTGTTGGGGTCCTCTGCCTGCTCGTGGCAGCAGGTAATGCCAGGGGCCAGGAGCCATGAGGCACCTTGGGATGGTGGTAAGGATGGGGGAGAGCAGGAGTAGAGCCTGTCCTCTCCCTCTTGGGAGCAGCAGCGAGTGCCTCTGTCAGAAACTGGACTTTTATCTAAAGTACACACCTTGGCAACGCAGGGGAAAAGCAGGAGAGGTCTTTTTTCAGCACTATAGAGCAGCTGACAAACACCTGACTCTACATTTTTGATTTCAGCCAATCAAAGGAATGCAGCCCAAGGCATGACTTTCTCTGAGCTGGGGTTTTTCAGGGGAGTGTGTTATCAAAGGCAGAAACGTGTCAAGAGGATTGAATGAGGACTGCTGGGGTATTGTGTGCCCAGGGACATGGCACAGCATGGGGCTGTGCTTTAGGACCTCAGAACTGGGGAATTTTCCAATATTCTGTCTTTGAATTTCAGTCCTTGGCTTTCCTTGTAACCTATAAAATACATAAGGCCACTCCTAACTCCTTGTGAACCAACCTGGACAAACCTCAGGAGTTAATGCTGGGTCAGAGTGAGCCTCAAAGGGAGACTCATTTCATCTGAGCCTAAAAATGCGTCAAGAATTGCCTTAAAAGCAAGAATTTTCAAAATGTGGCAACATGAAAAAGAACTGCTTGAAAATAAACCAGCACTTATGATAACTGAATTTAGGGGACCAGGAATGTAAATGTGGGAAGAAATGGGTGGTGGAAGCTCCCTGTAACGTTCCCTAAACCTAGAAAGGTCTTTTATTTCCATCCCAAAAGCGCAGCAAGAGCCAGAGAAAAAGAAACCTGAATCCAGTTGACTTAAAGGTCATGAGATTTAGCATTGGGATATTTGAGGTCTCGTGATTTTTCAAATGTTAATACTGCAATGCCTGTGGTGGGAGATTCACTGCCACAGTCACCAACTCTGACCCAGGGATTCAAGCTGCTTCTGCCCTGCTTTAGTGGGGGTTTGATGGTGGAGTTACCAAGTTACCTGTAGAAGAGGTCTTTTATACAGGGTCCATGAGAAAATATCAAACAGGGGAATTTTTTTTCCTAATTCCTGTAACTTTTCTGCATTTTTTTGACCAGCCCCAAAAGTGTTTAGTTGTTAAGGACTTTGGCAGCTGAAGTCACCACTGCACCATTTTTTGGTCCTCAGGGATCTCAGCACACCTTGATGTGGTCACCTGAACCCCTGCCCAAGTCTCGGAGAGTGAGGATTGAGGTCTGAGGGTGCAGAGCTGCAGAGCTGAGGTTAGAGGCACATTTCTCTGTAGCACACGACTTTCTGAGGCCACCTCTCCTTTCCTGAGCGCTGAATTTTACCCACACATCATCTGGAAGCTGTTGGTTGAAATATTTCATACTCGGTTTATATGTAATGCTCAGCAAGTGCACAGGGCAGCTCTTGAAAGGTCAAGTTTATATAAATCTATAATGCATGTGTGTAAAATAGACAATAAATTCTGAACCCCTGTAAAACATGGGAAGGTTTTTTTAGGGTAACACATTTTAATGCTAAGTTGGGGGAGGCCTGGACTTCACCACTGTCATTGGGAAGAACTCCTTCCCAATATCCCATCTAACCCTGCCCTCTGGCAGTGGGAAGCCATTCCCTGTGTCCTGTCACTCCATCACTTGTCCAAAATCCCTCTCCAACTCTTCTGAAGTCCCTTTAGGCACTGGAAGGGGCTCTAAGATGTCCCTGTAGCCTTCTCTTCTCCAGGTGAACACCCCCAGCTCTCCCAGCCTGGCTCCAAAGCACAAGGGCTCCAGTTTCCACTGGACCCTCTCCGTAGCCTTTTCATGTTGTAGACACCAGAGAGGGACACAGCACTGCAGGTGGGGTCTCACCTGAGTGGAGCAGAGTGGCAGAAACACCCTCCTCGACCTATTGGCCTCAAGCCCTCTCCCATCTCTCCCTTTCCTGGGAATGGCTCTAGCATGCACTAATCAGCCACCAACCCCTACCAGCAGATTGTCCCCTCAGCAGTTCTTCCCCTGGCTGGATCCCTGCTGAGGGATGGGGGGTTTCCCTCCTGGAGTTCCTCAGTGCGCACAAGATAAGGAGGTGAAATACAATTATGGCATCAGCAGAAGGGCTGTGATTCATGGGGCCAGTGACATCCCAGGGCTAGTGACACCCCAGAGCTGGATATTGCCTGATTGACCCCCTTCTGGGAAAAGACATCCTCAGTAACTCAGTTACTGAGAAACAAATAATGATTCAGTATTGCTGTACATTACTTAAGTGACGTGAATTCTTGTTCTGCACTTAAATACAGCTTGGCAGCTGCTGGAATCACGTCTGCCCCAGAGCAGATGAATCCCTGTAGGGCAGCAGAGCTGTGGTATTTACACCGTGGTTTACAAACCCTCGGTACCTCCGTGCAGCCAGGAAGCCTCTCCGGTGATTGCCCACATTATGCTCAGTGCCTGCCAGTCCCTTCCCAACGCAAACACCTCATTAATTCCCATGCTTTTAAGGAAATGAAGCCATACAGAAATATGCCACTGGTAACAAATTACCTGGTACTGATGCCACCGATTAATGCTGCAGGAAATAATACTCTACTTCAGATGCTGAATGGTTTTATTTTCCTCCTAAATTAATTTGCCAGTATACAATAAATCATAAAATGAATCACAAAATGGTTTGGATTGGAAGGGACCTTAAAGATCATCCAGTTCCAAGCCCCTTTGGAACTGGACAGGTAGGGACAAAATGTACATGCAACCCTGCCATAGGCAGGGACAAAAATGCTGTCCTGCCTGGAAGATGCTAAAATAACATGCTGACATTTTCTGAAGGGCTTCATCTTTTCCCCTCAGGTTTTCACTATCTGAGAGCAAATAAGTGGGTAAGTCTGCGGTACCAGGGATGTCTCAGTGCTTCCAGCCTCCAGCACACCTCCCATCCCAGTGCTCCCATCTCACCTATGGATACTGCAATATTCCTAAAATCCAGCGGCTGCCAAGAGAGAATCAGTCCCTGCTGGGTTTGTCATTACCTCTTTGCCCAGGTGATGCAGAAGCCAGGGAAGTTTCCCATGCTGCTGAGGATGCAAGCAAGACCTTCTGGGACTCTGTCAAACTGGTTGCTGCTTCGCTTTCTGCGGAGTAGATAGGATGAGTTACGGGAAAAGGAGGAAGTGAGATGAAATACATAGTCATGGCAGGGCTGATCTTTGCACCTGCCAGCCCCAGTGAGTGTCATTATCATTTATAGAAGCTCATAAAGGAGAAGGCCCCTCTACCTGACCAGGTGTGGTGGTTTTGATGGAATGTCTGTGTGCAAATGCACCAGGAGATGCCCAAATATGCAGGTGCCATGGAGCACAGGGAAATGAGCTGGGGCAGGAAGTGAAAGCAAAAGGGAAAGCGGGATTGGAAAGCAGGAGTGCTGGGTGGTGTCACCTGCAATTGGACAGGAGGAGGTGTTTACTGGCATGGGCTGTGGCTGCCTGGAAAGATCTCTTGGGTTATCACCACCAACGTGCTCTGTGAACTCCAGGAACAGTGATTAGAATAAACACCAAATTAATCTCACTTAGATTAGGACCCAGAGTTGGGAGGCAACATTGGTTTAGCAGGGCTGGCATGCAGAGTGTAGCCCATCTCTGTCTGCAAGGATTAGCTCAAAAATAGCCAGGCTATCATTGTCGATATTTTTCTTTCTTTATGTATTATTTAGAACCTTTCTAAGTGTATGATTAATAAAAACAGCATCCTGAGACATTTACCTCTCTCGCTGGGTTGCAGTGTGGTTCTGGTCAGTTGCCGGCTGCTGCGCAGTGTGTGAGGAGCTGAGGAGGTGCTGGCATCCTTTTTGTAGGGCCATCAGAAGTGGTCTCAGGCCATCAGCCAGGGAAGCATCTCAATGCCAGGGGCAACGAGGCCAAGAACAGAGACTTCCAGCTAATCAGCAGGAAGGGAGAGCTGGCTGGGTACAACTCTTTAGCAGGAGCTCCCGCACCCACAGCTCCGGGTGGTGCAGGCAGTGATGCAGGTGGGGACAAGTCACATTCCAGGACATTGGGCACATGTGCTGTGGCTCCAAAAGCAGAAGAACTCAGTTGAGAAAATGTGGAATTAAGATTGTTACTGACCTAAACCCAGCTTCGAGAGCAAAAGCAGACACTTTCATGATGTGTTTTAAAACTGGTGCCGTGCAGAACCTCCGTAAGTACTTAAGGAGCACTTCCGCCTCTCCCCAGTATTAGTGCTCTGTCCTGCCAAGACACAGAATTAGTTAAAAAGAGGTTTTCTTTAAACCTAACAGACTATCACTGGGAGAGGATACCTGTCAGCCAGGCATGTTCTTGGTGGGCTCTCGGCAGCTCAGCCATCTGGAAGGAGAAATGCAGCGATGTCGGGGTGCTCCACCTGCCTACCCAAACACCCCTGTGGGTAATGGGAAATGACTTTGACAATGTAGAAAATCTGGGCATTATTGAGAAGTTAAATCAGTCTCCAGCTGGATTAATTCACTGCTGGTAGCTGGAAAAATTAATAAAGTGCAGATCTGTATTAATCTCAGTGATTTTCTGTAAAGCTGTAAAGTATGAGCATTATCCATGGCAAACTGCTGGAATAGCAGCTCAGGCTTGGACCAGCGAGAGGTTTTGTGTGCTGGGTTGCTGCAGCCTTGAGCCTGCTGGGAAGGGGCTGGGAGGGATATCCTGGCTTCCAGCCCCTCCATCAAGGCTGGCAGGATGTTCAGCTGGGTCCCCCATTGCCAGTCAGGGTGTCCCTGCACTTGTGCCAGTAAAGTGGAGCAGCACCATGGGTGTGCCTTGCTCCTGCCATTCCTTATATCTTGTCCCGAGCATGACACTGGACATTTAAATCCCCAACATCCCAAATACCAGCTTCAGGATGAGGCTTTCAGAAAATAAAGTCTGATGAGTTGATCTCTGACTTCAGGACTGCAGTGAACACAATGGAAATCTATTAGACACCCTGCAAGGGAATAATTTCCCAGCTTGTACTGAACTGATCAGAGATGAAGTCTGAATTTGGGCTAGAGATATGAAAAATGCCCAAATTAAGCTATTTTTTTGCACATGGCAAGAGATGAGTATCTGAAAGTTAAACTGGCCTTGGCTCGTGTTGAGTGGGGTTATCTGTGCTGGCCATAAATCGAACCAGGATGGCTTAATTGCTCCTTCGCAGTAAATAAAGCTCTAACTGAGATGTCTGTTCTATAATATAGAAGGGATCTCCTGGCCTACGGAGGATGATAGGTAGCCAGAGAAATCCATTCAGAGGCTCTTTGGGATCGATACGCAGTTAAGGGAGTGGCGGGAGGATGACATTGCCTGTCTTTGTGAGCGGGCACCGCAGAGGGGCTGGGCTGTTCAATGTGTGAAGGGCAGTGCTCGAGCTCGGAGCCATTGGCTTTATTGTGGTGCCAGCTGTGATTTTGGACACCTGGTGTCCAAATACAGAGAGGTAAGAGCAGCCTGTACACTGGAGTAAAAAGTGCCTGATGCCAGGGTGAGGGGCTGAGCCACCAGGTTTATTAATACTGTGAGGACTCTGTGGCTCAGAGGGCTCCCAGGGCCAGCCCAGCTTGCAGGTAACCAGCCCTGGGGCTGCCTTATTCGGGCTGGAGTAAATTCACTGTCACAGTGGAGGGACCTCAGAGGCTCAGAGCTGGTTTCAGCGGAAGGCTCTGAAGAGGTGCTTTGGTGGGGTAGCAGCTCCATCCAGCTCTGTTGGAATAATCCCTTCCACTCACTCACTGCTAGTGGAATGGTGTGTGTTCTCAGTTTTCCTGTGTTGTTTCCCCGGTTCCTGGGGCAGTCGGAATGTGCAATTGACCAGGAGAAAAAGCAATGACCAGCTCATCCCTAATAATTTACCTTGGAATGCTGTTGTGCAGAAGGGAGATGAATTGGCACTTAGCTTCCAGTTCCCGCCCTCCTGCCTTTTAAAATGGAAATATTGCAGCTGCCTTCAAGACCCAGTAGTCCTCACCTGGCTTGTGTTTAATTATTAATTCTCCTGTGCTGGGGGACTGCAACAGGAGCTGGGCTAAGCTGCCGCCCCTCCAGCCCAAATCCAATTGGGATTAAGAACAGACCAGGAATACCCAAATCCTGAAATGATTTCTGCAGTGGTTCTGTTTAGTGACTCACAGGCATTTCATCCAGCATCACTCCCCTCAGGCACACACACCTTCCTCACTCTGGGAATGCAAAATGCTGGAATCCACATGTGATACCAGACTCCCACCAGTCTCAGGAGGAGTTAGAAACCCTTCCATCCTCTGAACTGTTCTTTTGGAAAGAGGAAAGTTCTTCCTGTTCGTTTTGGAGCAGATGCACCCAGTGCCATGGTTTGCCAGGAAATTCTTAGGAAGTGTTGGGGGCGGGTCATGGTGTACAAAATTATATATTACATTTTCCCTCATGAGCACAGGAGAAAGTGGCCTGGCTCACAATCACTTTGGAAGGACATGAGGATATGAGTCTCTCCAGAGCTGATTTGCTTGGCTTTGTTTAATTTGCTGTCCTTAAGCCAATCTGCTTAAGTGGCACTGAGTGTACCCCCATGCAAAGCCCAGACTCATAAAGACAGAGCTGGATGAGGTGTCCAGCACACCAAGGCACCACCACCTTCTGCCTGGATTTTTTTCTGGCAGATAGCTGTATGGTCTGATCACAGAAATGCTAATTATAATGATTCTAGGGGGGAGGAAGGTGGGGTAACTCCCTGCTAAGAGCTTGTAGATCCATGATGTTCAAACTGGACAAGCCTAATGGGACAGTTTGAAATACGAGTCTGAACTTGGCCGGATATTTTTGCTGAAAGGATATTATAGCTGTTTGAACAAGTAGTGCTATGATTCTCCAAAAAATTTGGAAGTGTGTAGAAATGAAGTGTAGGAGCACAAATCCCTCAGGCATCCCCCTCACTCTGACCTGGCTAAAATGAACAAATAGGTTCCAAAATTGTGGGGTAAGGAGTGGGGCTGGATGCAAATGTGTCTCATTTCCTCAGGGAGGCTAGCTGCAAAAACTGTCCTTGGAAAAAGAAGGTACCTATTTTGCTCTATACCATCAGGAATGTTTTCCCTCTTGTGGTATCTATTAAAATGAAACTTTAACTGTTTAAAGTGATCCTGCCCTTATCTTTGTGGCCTTATTTAGATGTGCCTGCTGCCTTGCATCCTGTCCTTGCTCCCTCCCCGTGCCAGCCCTGTCACACTGGCGTGGAGCGTCGGGATGTTGCACATGTACAGGTGCTGCTTCCAAAGTCATCTGTGAGGACAGACACTTGGATCCAGGCTGTCAACATGGACAGCACTGTCCGTCCCATGGGAGCATCGGGCTGCCTTCCCTGGAATAGAACCCCTTCACAGCATCATCCTCCAGTGCTCTCCTGCCAAAATCCCTTCTTTGCCCTCATTCCTTCTCTGCTCTGGCCTTGGGATTATGGTTTTTTTCCCTAGAAATAACAAATCCCTGAGCTTGGAAGAATTGCATGGACACATGTGAGCTGAGGGAGGTATGGCAGCTTTGTCCCTGCCTTTGGCCACACCATCAGATGTGCTGTGGGTGCTGAAAAGCCTGGGCAGGGGCATTGCTGAGCCATGCAGCCATGCAGGAACCGCTCTACAAATTCAAGATGTTCTCTGTATTTATTTTTCTGTCTGGCTGTGTTTGCCGACAGCAAACGACCCATGGCTTTGGGCAGCCGGGGTCTGTGCTACATATTTTTGTTCATCCGTCCCTCCCTGCCAAGTGCTGAAGTCAGACGAGTGGCCCCGGCTGGTGCCAGCTCTGGTTGCTCACACTGGGATTAACATGTAAACTGGTTTGCTCCCCCTGCAGAGGCCAAGCAGGGCCTTCTCTCTTACCCTTCTGCTGCAGTAAAAGATGTCTGTGACATTGCTTTTGACTTTCTGCAAGAGGTTGTTTTAAGAAAAGGCATTTTCCTGGTTTTTACAGGTGTCTACACCCTGGGTGAACGTGGGAGATTGTGAATTCCTTGTGGTACTCCCTTGTCTCAGCTTGGTCTTGTGCTCGACCCTTGAGCTGGACACCAAGAGGGATTAAGAGGAAATGTCAGACATGGGGATCTCCAGGAAACCAAGGAGTAATCTCCAAGTGCTGGGAGACCAAAGAAAGCAAATCCTCCCTGAGATGGTGAATGCAAATGGACTGCTCACTTACAAGTGAAGCTCTTGTGGTTGCTCTTTGCTTGCAGCCTTTGCCGACGACTCTACCAGCAAAACTAAAATCAGCTGAAAAAATACAAGAGATGGGAACTGGGCAGATGATGAAGGACAGCACTAAAACCAATACAGAGATTCTGGGCCACCTCATCAAATAGCAGTAGGGGTATTGATTTCAGCAGAGCTGTGCCAGTTTACGCAAGTTAGGACTTTGACCTAACTCACCGTAATAAAGATATCCAAATGCTGGAAAACTTCCAGGGAAACTGTCTCCTTGGAATACATTGGTTATTGATGTATAAGTATATCGATACACACACATTAACACCATTTGGGGCTGTAAAATCCGACATTTAAGGCAAGTTATGGCTCAATTTCACTGTGCCAGGTGGTTACCTGCACAACCTGACAGAGTGAGGTGTTGTCCTTGTTGGGATTAAACGTTATTCCTGTTCTCCAGTGCGCAGGGAAACTTGATCTTTGCTTTTCCCTTCACTCGGAGCGTGACCGGGAGGTGGCTGGGGGGTTGCAATGTGGGATTTCTGCGAACCCGCTGGGGCACAGGCGTGAGGGGACAGCCAGGGTGGGAGTGCGGCTGCAGGGGGAATGTGCAGACTCAGTCCTTCCTTGGAAAAGCCAGGGCAGAGCTGTTGACAGGAGGGGGCTCCTTTTGGGGTCCCTGGGCAGTAATCCTGCCCACCTGCTGCTTAGAAGTGCTGGATCTCATTGCAGGGAGCAGTGCAGGACAGGGCCTGCCTGTGGCTCTCTGAGGGATCCCAGTGTGGAGATACTGGTTGTGTTGGTCCTCCCTGGGGTGCCCATGGGTGCAGTGCCCTTCATCCATGCCCCAACTGCCTCCTCAGGGCACCCCAGGAGATGCTGTCCTGCACTTAGGATGTGGGAGCCGCCTGCACATTCCAGGACTGTCCTTTGAAGCCTACTCAGGTTTGGCTGCCAACAAAATAAAGTCAGGTCTAAAGCTCTAGGTTTCCCATGCTTCCCACAGGTCCTTGTGAGCACTGAGCAGGATGCTTGGAAGCCACTCAAGTGGGAATGGTTTTCTTCCACAGGCTGTTACACGTGTTTTGAACAGCCTTCTTGTGACTTTTTACACAAAGCCCCCTCACCTTGGAGCAAAGTGTCTGCTTAGGTCTAATTTCTTTCAATGGGACTTCAGCATGTGCTCAAGTACTTTGCTGATTTGGTGCCCCAGTCATTAGCTTTACAGTTGATTACTCAAGTGGATTTTAGGTGAGGAAATGGGAATGCTAACATCCAGTGGGAAGAGTTGAGCCAGCACTCAAGCTTAAATTGAAACCAGTCTCAAGGTGTTAGTGCAGGCCTGTCAGGAGTGTTGGTCAGTGCTGGGTCCCAGTGTTGTTCCCACGTTTCCCTGCGTCGCCCAGGTGTTCTCTGGCCCAAGGGAGCACCTGGGCAGTGCCTGGTCCCGGCAGCATCCTCCTCCTGCTCCATTGAACAGTTTAGTGGTGTTTGGCAGCTCTGAAATCACAGTCTGAGCGGCTTCCCCCACACCAGAGAGGAGAATGCCACGGAGCTGATTGCATGCACTGGAGGAGCTGATTAACTTCTGTCATCGCAGATCATCAGAAATGCAAACAACCTGCACTGTAAATATACATTTAGGGCAGATCAGCAGTGCGTGCATGCTCTCAGGCCCTCACCAATTACCCAAATTGGTACGTTCTGCTCATCGCGCCGGCAGATTTGGATGTAATGTATCATAGAAAAATCAGTGGCTCACAGCTAAGGTTGTCTGTTGTGCCATGCCTCTCAACTTTTGGTTATTTCTTTTAGAAAAAAAGTAAATAGATTATTTGATACATACAGTTATGAGGTTTGTAAAATTGCAGGTACGGGTATGGAATGTGTCAGCCTCGAGGTGCTGCCTGGCCTCGAGGTAGTGGCATCATCTCGATTCCCAGGCTCTGGCATGTGTTGTCCTGGCTCACTGGTGCTGAGGGGGAGCAAAGGATTTTTTCTTTCTTTGATGGATGATTTACAACCACCTGCAGGGATTGGATTCTGGCAAAATGACAACATTCAGTGCAAATGGGAAAAAGTGTGTTTTTGTCCCAGTACCCCCAGTTCAGTCTGGTCTGTGTGCTGCAGCCTCCGGCTGCCAGCCAAATGGCCTGGAGCAGCAAAACTACAGAAAGGTTTTATCCCTCTGAAGGGGCTTGGACACACTCTGCCAGATTTTTTGAAATTATTTTGAGAGAAATGAAGAGAATGAGCTAAATGTAACACTGAACAGCCTCAAAAGGGGTCAGTATTCTGCTTCAAACACACACACACACACATGCATGGTTGTACTGATCGTTGAAAAAATGAAACGCACATGAAAATCAGCTAATCTGAAATGAAGGCATGATTTTTTGTTGCCAAAGAGGCTGAAAAGTGTTGCTTTGCACATGTTTATCTCTTCTCCCTCTCCCAGGTCTTGTTCTTGTGTTGTACCATCTCCACATCCCGCTGGTGGGAGCATGGCACCTGCAATCCAGAGATAACCTTTGTACCTCCAGCTGTGTCTGCCCATCCAGCCCGGGGGATCACTGCTCCCTGTTTCCTCCTTTAGCATTCAGGATCACTGCTCTCTGTACTAGCATGACCCAAGCACACCTGGGCCGTGGAGACCCCCACAGATTAAACACCATGTTTTGAGCCCGTGTTAAACACACTTCATTATATGTCTCCATTTTCTGGGGATGTGCTTGTCTGATAGACAAAGACGTGCACCTCATCCCATGGAGTTCTGTTGTAACTCTGTGGGATTCGTAGAGAGCTTGTGAGGCTCAGGGGGACTTTGAGCTGCCCTGACGCCAGGTTTGCTCCCCCTGGAAGGGCTCCCTCCTCCACACAGGGTGCAGAGCCCTTCCCAGCACGGCGGCTCGGCTCTGCAGGCAGTGAGAGGTGAACAAAACACCCCAGAGCAGGGAGGTGGGAGATAAAAAGAAACTTTGATGAAAGAAATGAAAGGGCAGGGAGGGGAAGGGGGTGTAGCATGATGTCACCAGGATATGCTTGAAGCTCCTGGAGGGAAAGTGGGAGCAATACTGTGGGAGAGTGGAAGTTGTTGGTTTGAAGGAAATGCTGATGGATGGGGACAGTGAAGGTGCTGGTGGCAGCCCTGTGGCTGCCTGGCCACAGTCACAGTGTGGAGCAGTTTGGGTTGGGAGCATGTCATGATCCATCAATCCAGTCCAATCAGAGACTCACAGGATCGTTTGGATTTGGAAGGACCTTGAAAATCATCTCAGACCTCCTTGCCATGGGCAGAGACACCTTCCACTAGATCAGATTGCTCCAAGCCCTGTCCAACCTGGCCTTGAACACTTTCAGGGATGGGGCAGCCAGAGTCTCCCTTCCTCCTGACTTTGAAGAATCTTCCTCAGCTCAGAAAGCCCAGGAGCTCCTCCTTATACAGCAGGAGGAGAGCTTTCACCTGATGTCTGAGAGCTGGCACCTGGTGAGGAAGGGCTGGAGGTGGGACAATAGGGAGAGGTTGTGTCCACTGCCTGTGGGTGTTCCCCAGCAAGGCTCTCCAGCTGCAGAGGAGCCCTGCTAGGAAGAAATGAGTCTCAGCTGCCATGTGGCTGCAGGATAAAGAGGGGCCCAGGTGTGCTGCAGGAGGTTCTGAGTAGCTAAAGTGGTGCTTTTTGTCCCCTCTGGCAAAGTAGGGGCCTTTTGTTCCTTCCACCAGAGTAGTGGCTGGAGTTGGCCATCTGTTCTGCCGCCCTGAGCCTGAGAGATGTGGCTGAGCACTCAGCGAGCTCTTGGGATGTCAAAGCCTACTCCTGATGTGAGATATCCTCTGCCAGGTATCCTCCATTTGTCCCCTTTGACCACTCCAGTTCCAGTCTCGTTACCTGCCCTCTGCTTCTGTCCATTTTGGGCAGTGATCTTGTATGGACCAGTCCACTTGTCTGTGCTTGTGCCGTGAGCCTGGAGCTCTGAGAACACACCTAGAAATGTCATCTAAAAATAATGAGATTAATGATCCTCACCAAAAGTTGGACTTTTGGTTTGTTAGAGAGTAGGATGGAAACAGTAATGGGAACTCTTTTCCAGTGGGCAGGAATGCTTGTTTCTAGCTAACCAAGAGTGAGCTGTAGCCCAGCCAGGAGACAGCTTGCCACAGCCTCATTTAGGGGGGAAATCCACCTCTTTGGTCAATATTTGTCTTCTGGCGCACAGCAGAGCAGTGGCTCTGAGGGATGCTGGCCCATGATTTTCCGGTGATGTTCAAGGAAGCACATGTCTGGGAGAAGGTATCTACCTTGTCCTGACAGAGCTGCTGCCTTTGCCTGCCTGACTGGGGAAATCAGGAGGATTTCTCCTGTTTTCTCTTTTGGTTTTTACCTTTTTGGACCAGGTGAAGGTAAGGGCTCCCTTTCCTGCTCTGCACAAGAGGGTCTGGATGTGCTTCCTTCCATACCTCCAGTTCACTTGCCTAAGTTCTTGTTGGTGTCTCGCATTGTCTAGAAATCTCTGCTATTTACCAGGAACATGGAGATTTATGCAGGACAATGTCAGATTCTGTGTAATAAATTTACCAAGAGGTTTTTTACATTACCAGCAACTTGTAACCTCTGCAAAATCAGTAATGATTTACCTGTAAAGGGTTTGCTGTAGCATCCTTCAGACATGAAATGACCAAATGACATTGGAGGTTTGCAAAGTAAAATGCGGATTCTTTCCTGTTCCCAGAACGGGGCTCACTTGTGGACAAAGTGGCATGAGACCTGAAGATATTAAATGCGCGAAGCAGGCTTTGGAAATTAGTCATTTCCTATTAACGAGGAAGGTCCTGCACTCCTGCATGCCTGCAGGGAAGGAGAACAGTGCAGGGGGGATGTGTGCCAGCCCCTGCAAATGTTTGGGGTCACCTACGGTGTGGAGAGAGCATCTTGTGTTCAGACCACTGGGTCTTTCCCCGAGTTCCATTGCTTTCTTGAGTCGGGTTTTCTTTCCAGCGGCAGCTGACAGTGCAGAGCCCCAGTGCTGCCGGCTGCTGACCTCCAGAGGTTGGTGGGAGAAAACCTCGGCCACCTGTGTGGCTCGAGGGGACTCGGGGGGCTGGTCTCCAGCCTGGGTAGCAGCAAAAGGGGGTGTCTGTCCCCAGCCTTAGTTGGGGGAGAGGAGATGGCTGGCCTAGGTGAAGCCTTGAGCAGCTCTCCTCGCTCGGGTGCTCCCCGAATTTGTACCAGCCAAGAGCCCTTTCCCCAGTCTGAGGGATCCCCGCAGATCCATGGCCGGATCTGGCCACTGTTGCTCAAGCTTGGGGATCTCCGGGTGTGCTGAGACTGTAGGAGTGGGGGCAGACCGTCCCAGTAACCTGTGCTCGGGTGTGGAGTTTGGGACCCACCCCAAATGCTGCTCTCTGTGAGACGGTCCTGCTGAGCTGCTTCTTCCTGGGCCCGTGCCCTGGAGCCAGGGATGTGCAATCTGGAAACGGGGTTGGGATGAACTGTGGCATATACGGGAGAAACGAGTGCAGAGTGGCAGCATAAATGTTCAGGCTTCATTAGAGCAATTTCCTCTGTAATTGAAGAGCTGCCTTGCTGCTGTGTTGCCCGTTCCTGGTGAGGACTGTCACTGTCCCAGCTGGCTGCAGCCATCCCAAGTGCAAAGCTGGCAGAGAGATGGAGAGCACGGGATGCTGCTCAGGTGGGGATTGCCGTTCTGCCCACAATGAAATAATCTGGTCACAAATGATGGTCTTACACAAGTTGTTATAGCACATGAGAGTTAATTTTCAGAAATACCTCTGAATAAATTTCAAGTTTTGGCTGAAAGAGCTCTTTTAGCTTCCTTTTCTCCTTTCCTTTCCTTTCCTTTCCTTTCCTTTCCTTTCCTTTCCTTTCCTTTC
>WEKY01052735.1:608245-641755 GCA_013390045.1 Picathartes gymnocephalus | reverse complement strand
TTGTTTTCTTTTTTTTTTTTTTTTTTTTTTTTTAGTAATTCCTGGTGTCTTTGCTCGTGGAGAAGGTGGGGACTGCATTTTCCTGTTCTTTTTGGGTATTGGTGTGCTGCACGTTCTCCCGTGTGTTAAGTGGCCCTGACTGCTGTGGCATGAGCTGCCAGAGGGTTTGCAAGGTGTCCTCTCACCCATCCTGGGTACAGCTCCTGACACAACAGGACAGAATAAAACCCTTTCATTGGCCTCAGAAATCAGAAGAAAATATGGATGTTTGATGATGAAGGAGGCCAAATATGTTTGTCTGGATCTGCATCCTGGCTACAGTGCTGAATAATAGATGTTTCTAGCAGAGATGGATTCTGTAAGCTAAAGAAATGCTCAGGTTTGATGAAGAGGGGGAAATGGTACCTTGAGCAATGAGTAACTCGATGCTAATCAGGTCAGCAAAGTCTCGGAGACCCCGGTCCTGGTGCAGCAGGAGTGCTGTGGGATGAGGCCGGTAGAAGTGATGCTCAGAGCAAGGCTGAGGCTCTTGTGGTGTGTGTGCGCTGCACTGGATGAGTCCAGCCAGCTCCAGGGGGCTTTTTTACCTCTCCCAGCTGTGGGTACCCTGAGCTCAGTGCACATGGAAGGGCCTTCCTGCAGGAGCCCCAAACCTGTGCGATGCTGCCCAAAGGGCACAGCGGTGCTTCGTTCCCTCTAAACAGACAGCGTTGGTGTGAGCAGTCATTTAACAGCACAGCAGGGCTGGGTAAATACTTGGGGTTGTGGGAGGGAATGCTTTCTCCAAATATTCATTAAGATTTGCAAGTGCATTTCAATTTGACCTTGTTCTCCTGCAAACAGAGCTGTCAAGTGTTGCACACATCAATACTTGGGCAAGGCAAATGTTAAGGTTGGATGCTGGCGGGGTGGCAATTTGGGAAGGCTTCTCCTCAGCTGGAATGGTAGGAGGTTGGAGTGAGTGTTACTTACCGAGGTCCCAGGTTAGTGTGGGAGCAGAAGGGTGCGGAAAGGGATGGAGTGATGGCAGAGTAGTGTCAGAAGAGAGCTGGGACCTTGGGTGGCCCCTGGACCACGACAGCTGGCTATTGCATTGTTCAGCTTTTAGGGGTAAACCCACAGTCTTTCCAAAAACGTACAGCTTGAGAGGCTACTTGGGAGTGTGCAGGGAAAGGAATGGGCACGGAGCGGATGCCGGCAGCAGGTAGAGGCAACACAGCCCTTTCCTTGGGGACACTGGGAGCAAAGTCTTCCCCAAATCAGCTCCATGGCTTTCCAGATAAGTAGCAAGTGTGGATGGGCTCCCTCCTTCCCTGTAAATGTTGCTCACAACCACAGCTGAGTTTTTGGAGCTCTTTTATTTTGGTCACCATCCATTTTCCCACCAAGTCACATCATGAGAAATAGTGAGAAAAATAGGACACATGTTTTGTAGGCACGAAAGGATCTGTGCTTTATTTATTTATTTCTCACAACTTTTGAATTATTAAAGTGCGTTCAGGGGAGATTAACTTTCCCTGCTCAATATTTATTATTGTTTCATTTCCCTGAAAGTTGGAGCTACAAGAGCTTTGATGAATGGGCTGGAAGGATCTGTAGTTTCTCTATGGCTAATCTAAATACGTCCGTATCCTTTGCTGAAAAGCTAATTTGTAATTTCCTATGGTAATGCCGCTTAGTGAATTATAATGATACACTGGGGTCTGCTTTTCCTCCCGGCCCTCTGTCAGGGGAGTAACGCTACCATTGGAAAATGGTGTGAAACCTGGAAACTGGCCATTAGTCCCCTAAATTTTTGGTCTAATAACAGGAATCCAGAAAGCCTGTGCACCATCTGGTGTGTTTTCTCACGTCTGGGCTGGAGAGCATCCGTCTGCCCCCAGGCTGGTTCCAGGCATGGGAGGGGTGCCCTGTGCTGATGCCACGACCCGTGGGTTTGCGTCAGCGACCGGAGCTGGATGGTGCACACAGTCCCTGCTTCTGGAAACCTCTCCCACCACCCCAATTATAACCAAGTGTTATCAGTCTTTTGAATAATTGAAGAGGCTTTCTGTTGAATATTTAATTACAATAATATTTGGTTAGCAGGGGTTGTTGGGCTCGGTTTGTGCAATTGAGAATTGCTGCAAGAAAGGCTGTTAAAAGAAAATGTTGTTGTCTATGATCATTGATTTATCTTTTTTTTCTTTTTAAGCTAATCAGTTACTGAGTTGAAATTGGTTAATTAGCTCAGCTCCATTAAGATTCTTTGGCATTTAAACTTGATGTTTCTAAATAATTATAGTTTTGCCTGCTAAGCCCACAACCCAGGGTGACCTAATTACTATTAAAGCAAGACGTGCTTTGGTCTGGCCTTAATAAGTTCCTGCTGGGAGCCCTGCAGTGAAAAATCACAGAGGCAACAGTTCAAAGGGGAAGGGGCTTGTGCTGAGCCCTGAATGAGGAAGATGAGTGTCCTTCAGCATCACTTCTTCCAACTTAAACCAGGGATGCTCTTGCTTTGGGAGGAGGGGAGTCCCAGAGCACCCCATGGTTCACATCTCTATGCTGTGCACTTATGTTGCAATGGAAGGTCATGACAAGCAGTCGTTTGGAAGAGGTGAGGGTTAAGATTGGTTTTAGTTAATTGATGAGTGTTAATTTGCTTTTTTTCTCTTCTCAGTCATTCCCCTTAATAAGCAGGTGGAGTCCTTTCAAGGTCTTTCTGGATGGGGGGAGAAAAAAAAATGGTACTGATTTAATCTTGGTGATTTTTACCAGTATTAAGGTTATTTAGGTTATTACTAAGATCTAGTGGAAGTTGTCCTTGCCCATGTCAAGGGGTTGGAATGAGGTGATCTTTAAAGTCTCTCCCAACCCAAACCATTCTGGGATTCTAAGATTTTATTTATTTATTTATTTAAAATTTGGAAATATCCAGGCCAAGTAACTAGGCACTAGTAAAACCTCAGGTATGTACTTTAGTTAGTGAAGGAAATGTTTATAATCTTGGGAGGCATCCAGTCAGGGTTACTGGTGGTTGGAGCTGATGAAGCTTTAGTTTGTTATGCTATGAGTAAAAGTGGTGGGTGGGAATAGGTAAGAGGCTGTGGAAATCCTCACTTCCAGGCTGTTTCCTGTCATCTTGGATGGAGGTTTCATCATGACTTCAAAGGATTGTTTTATGATGCTCTCTCCTCAAAAGCCCTTCTCTCCTCCCACCTGCCTCTCCAATGCACTGGTACTCAGTGTGCCACATCCCTGCAGCAACTGGAAATCAAGCTTTGGATTATTCAAACCCAACCAGCATTTTCCTTGGATTGCTCTGAGCACAGCTGGGTTTTGGTGTCTTTGTCTGGCTATATATTATTTTTAGGAAGGGATGGGCAGCTTAACCCACTGGATGCTCCCTGCTCCTGACTCTGCTGTCTTCTAGGAAGTCTGTGCAGTCCTGCAAAGCCCAAGACCTGTTGCATGTTCATGTCTTTCCCTCTCTTTCTTTACTTTCTTCCTGTTTGCAGAGCAGGGGGACACCTTTATTTACAGGTCTTGGGGCAGGGCAAGTCACCTTCAAGTCAGGGTGGGGGCTGCTTCTCCTTGAGCCCCAAAACCTGGGCAAACAAGGGCTGCTGTGTCTGCTTTGATCAGCAGGTTGATACCCCCATGCCCCCTCTCTGCTGTGGGGTGCTGTGAGTGACCTGGCAGGTGACACCCAAAATACAGCTGGGTGTGAAGAAGCTGGGGGACCCGGAGCTGGTGTTGGTTGCTTGTCTCCTGGTGCTAAAACCCACACCATGGGTGGAGGGATGGAGCAGGGAACGGCAGTGTTTGAAGTTTTATGGAGGTTTTTCATTTCTTTTTCAGCAATCGGAGGCCAGGGACTGGCCTTTGATTACTCGAGGCCTCTGCTTGCTTCAGCTGCTTCCGTAGCCGCGGGGTTGGAGCTGGCTCATTATCATCCTCGCTAGGGCCCTGTTGATATGAGGATAATTGCATTTTGCTCAAAAGACATTAAATCACCTCGGAACAGGCAGAGGGTGTGAATTACATCTTTCCCGGGAAAACCGGGAACTCAGCAGAAGAGTTGAAAGGGAAGCACTGTCCTCAGGAGGCAGGAGGAGAACGAGGCTAGCTGTGGGGGGCTGCTCTGGGCCCACCGGACATTCCCTGCCCTCTGGACAGGAGGAGCTGGGAGGGAGACAGCCTGATGTACTGGAGGCAGTCTGGGGCTGACCTTGGTGTTTTCACCAAAAATCTGTAGCTTCTTATTTCCAAATGCCCAAGGAACAGGATGGACCTGTAGGGAGAGAGCACAAGTGGGGTGTTCTTGGAGTGCTCGGTTTGGTGCTGGCTTTGCTTTTCATTTGAAACAAATGTGTTTGGAAGTAACAAAATTGTCACAACTGTACTGTCAGAAGTGCTTCTTATAATGGTTTTGACTAGTCCAGGACCTTTCCCTCCCATGATGTACCCACAGAGCTGGAGAGGCTGCTCCGTAGGTGTGTTTGCCCTCACCACGGGGCCACTCCATCCCTGCTTTTCTACTGTGATTATTTTTAAAGCGGTTTTTATTTAGTCCTGGAAATTATGAGCATGACCTGGCTGTAAGTGAGCCTGGAGCACAGAGCTCTTCCCCAGCCTGTGGAGTTTGGCTGAAGCTCTCCAGAAGCTCCACACAAGTGGGTGAATCTCCTGGAAATCTGTGACCTTTGCTGCCTGTGCTTTGCTCCTTGAGCTGAAATTGCCGGTGGGGGTCTAAGTCGTTTGAGCCCATCAGGCTCTCAACAGAGGCACTATAAAGTCACATACAATGATGTTATTGTGACCAGAGGTGGACTGTAAAGTGGTAATTTCTGGTGTACTTAAATAAAGGAGGATCAGTTCTCTACTGGGTTGCCTGGGGAGGGATGTGTGGCTCCTTGAGCCATGTGCATTGTGCCAGGTAACCTCCCTCTTGCTCAGTCAAGTAGAGAAAAGTAGCAGCTGTGCAGGAATTAAAGGCATCAATGCCATTTTCTTTGGACCCAGCTCGGGTCGAGCCCTCCGGAGCTCTGTCCATGGGCTGGCAGTGCCATGCTGACCCCTGTATGCTACAGCCAACTTGGTGGAAGAAAGGAGGTGGCTGCTGGCTGGTGGGAGCTGTAAGGCCACGAGCTAATTGTGCTCGGTATCCTTCTAAAACTCAGCTTTCTTTCTCATGCCATGCGTGGGTTATCGCTGCACTGGCGGCACTGCTGCGCGCCTGCGGGAGGGAGGCTGCTCAGAGCCTGGCTCCAGAGCCTGCTCAAAGCCATGAAAAGCTGCTCCTTAACTTCAGTGGGCTGTGGCTGATGCAGGAGAAAAGGGGCTGCTTTGAGAAGGACGCTGCTTCCAGCCCCCTCCAGCTCTGCTTTGGGTGCCAGTGCTGGGCTCCGCTTGCCAGGGCTGATCAGGGATAAGGAAATCCCTGTTTTTAAATGGTTGGGTCCTTAGCTTGTGGGAAGATGGTCTGGCTGCCTCCTACTAGTGGGAACCACTTGGCAGCATCCCTGAAAACAGTCCAGCTGCCTCCCACCAGTGGGAGCCACTCAGGAGCATCCCCAAAAATGGTCCAGCTGCCTCCCACTACTGGGAACCGCTTGACAGCATCCCTGAAAGTGGTCCGGCTGCCTCCCACCAGTGGGAACCACTCAGCAGCATCCCAAAAATGGTCTGGCTGCCTCCTACCAGTGGGACGCACTCACATCACCCCTAAGAGATTCTTTTGTTAATAAATCCCTCCAGCTCCCTGGCAAGGGGGCTTGGGGAGTGATGGGTGGGTGTCCACCTTACCCTGTACCCTGATAGCTCCTGTATTTTCCCACTCTGGACCCCTCCTAGCTGGCATGTGTGGTCACTCCCATCTCCTGAGTCACCTGCCCAGCAGATTTTCGGAGGTGGTTTGCAGCAAGACACGTTTTTATTTTGTTCTTTAAAGCTTTGCAGCGTTCAGGTGAAACTGGGATGTCTTTGAACCATTTAAAGTATTCCTAATAGGTTACCTTGAAAGCTTTCTGCAGTCTTGAATGAATCAAAGTGCAAATGTTTATAATGCAACACCCACACAGGCTGGGAGAGGAATTTTATTAAGGCAGGAGAGTCAGAAAACAATAATAATAAAACATATTTTATGAAGTTGGTGAGAAACTTATAAACTAGGTGAAGTTTTACAGCAGATGAATTTGATACAAGTTGTAAATTTGAATTCCCAGGCTGGTCCTCAGGTCTTGCTCTTTATTACCTGAAATAACATTCTCCACTTTTAATAGCTGGCTGCGGCAGAGCAAGCGCGGTTTTATCTTTCTAAATGATCCGCCGTGCGTGTCCTATAATCAAACTTCTGCCCATCCTCAAGGTCCCGGCCCTTTCCTTGAGCAGCACAGTGCCTGTTGCCAATTAGCAAATTGCTGCTCTTTCTTTTGCTGTTACAGGGGGGACTTTGGGAATCCTTCCATACATCCCCATGTCTGACGTTTTTTTCCAGCAGAAACCACTTTACTTTCTGATAAGAGAATGTTTTGTTAATACATCAGCAAAAAGGGACTGAAAGGTGCTCTTGATAAATCAGTGTTTCGCAGTATCAACCTGCTGTGTTTCCCTGCTCCTGGCGCTGCTGGAAGGGACGGGGGCAGTTGCCAGGGCATTGTTGTGAGGGGACCAATGGCCTTTTGAGGTGTTTGGGATCCATTCCCATTTTTCTTTCCCATGTTGCCTTGAGAACACCCCCCCTTTTCCCAAGAGTTTCCTTGTGGTGCAATCCAGGGACTGGTGAGGTGTCAGAGCATGAGGTGGCTCTGGCCATGTTCAAGGGGTGGCCTCCCAAGGATGGCATGTGATGACCTCCTGACTTCCCTTTCTTCCTTCAGCCCCTCTGTGCCACTTGGCTGTCAGCAGCTGTACCTGAGGAAAGGGTATAAAAATGGTTTCTCAGCCCCCTGTCCTGTCTGTGCACACACCAGCAGATTATTCCTCTTGAAAAATAAGTGATTACTTAAGTAAAGCATTCGAGCTAATGGCCAGATTATTCCCTTTAAAATGGGAAAGTAATTAGGGATGTTTTTTAAATAGGCTTCCCACCCTTGGATCTGCTGGGATTAGCCTATGTGGGTGTGTAAATATTTAGTTTCCAAGGGCTGTTTTTTTTTTTCTTCTTTTTTTTTCCCCCCTCCCCTTCCTTGAAGTAACAGCAGCGATAAGCGACAGAAATGAGGCAGCAGCTGTGCTTAGACTCTTTCCCCAGCATCCAAAATATAATTGGAATTAACGATGACCCTCAAAGGAAAACGAAATTGAGGTTCTGCTGGTGTTATGCACCAGGGGTTTCCTCTGTGTCTGTGTGTAATTGAAACGAAGTCATTGTGTGCTGGGATGTTTGGGGTGATGGAGAACAAGTCCAACCCCGAGTAAGAGCATGGTGGGCTTGGTTAGATCTTCTGCCCCTGGCTGCCTGCTAGCTGGAGGGAATTTTTGAGCTTGTTTCCCTGTGTGGAAGTCTCTCTTTAACATCCAAACAATTTAGACTTTGTGCACCAAGGCGCTTTGATGTTTGGCTTCAAAACTGCGTCTTGTTTTGAAACTTGTTGCAGTGCTTGCAATGTGTTGGTGAAGCTGGGAAGGCGAGCGAGAAGAAGCTGAAAGCAGAAGCAAAATATGCAATTAGATGCAAAAATGGTTTTAAATGAGTGATGTGATGGAGTTGCAGATTAAAGGAACGGTTGGAACCAATCATTCACGCAGCTCTCTTCAAGGTCTGCATCCCTGGAGACTCCTGCAGCTGAGGAACATCTTGCCAAGCCAGAGGAGGCCAGATCTTGCATTCCCCCATCCATCCAGTGGATAAATCCCAAGCCCTAGCGAGCCCCCAGAAGAAAACCTGGCTCAGAAGAAAACTTGCACAGCCCCAAGGTTGGAGCTGTCACTGGTATGCCATGTGGCTTTGGTCCCATCCTGCTGCTGGGAGGTACTTAGGAGATACTTGTGGGCCTTTGGTGCTTCAAATCTTTATGCACCCATCATTTTTCTTTCTGGCAAGGGGTTATTTATTGCAAGCATTAACCTAGAGCTGCTTTCAGGTGCCTCAGTCATTTTTTAAAGGCTGCATTAGTTCTGTTCAGCTGTTTTTGGCAACTTTGAGACTTTTTGTTTGCTTGCTTGCCTGCTGGAAAGCCTTCAGAGGTTGTTCAGGAGGCGAGGGGAGCCTGTAGACCCAGACTTTTTTTTTTGTTATTATTATTATATATTATTATAATTAAAACATATTTTTAGCAGCTGAAATTCGAACCTGTCTGGGTATTTATACAGCAAGATGTTTTGGATGAGGAATAGGCCAAGAGAGTCACGTGGTTGGGGCCAATGTGAAACAAAAGAATCCATTTATTATCCAGGCAGGAAATTTGTTCCTCGGGATGTTGTAGCTGCAGACATAATGATTTCATTTCCTCTGGTTCACCCAGATTAATGGCTTGTGCTCTTTTGTTTGTGTGCCTGTGTTATTCCTGCAGCCTGGCTTCCCCTCCCGCTCCGTGCCGGTGTGTGCGAACATGTGTGCGGGTGCCCTGGGTGAGGAGGGGACACTGGGGTCTCCAGGCTGCAGCAGGATGCTGGAATGGCAGGGTGGGATGCTGGGAGAGCCAAGCAAAGCCCCAGGGACCACCTGGGGAATTCTTCCTGGCAGTGATGGATGACGTGTCTGGAGGTCTTCTCCTGTGCCTCTGGGGATCTTCTGCATCTGCGGGGTTTTTCTCCTGCTTATATTTCTGGGGATCTTCTCTTGCATGTGTGGGGTTTTTCTCATACTTACATTTTTGGGGGTCTTCTCCTGCTGTGAGCAGCGAGAGGTGTTTTCCTGTGAAGGTGTGATGGGATGGTTGAGATGAAGAGTTTTAGACAACGATCATTGAGCTTGTGGAAGGTGTGAGAGCAGTGTGTCTTCTCCACAGCCACGCTCCAGGATTTTTGTAGGTGTTGAGTACTTGGTGGGAAACCCAAACCTTTGCACCCTCCCAAACATCAGGCTGGGACAGTTTCTTTCCCCAGGGAGCTGTGCTGATGCACAGGGGTGCGAGCATTGGCCGCATAGCTATGGGTGAGCAGCTCCTTCCTGGCTGTGTGAGTTGGCCTTTCCTTCCAGGCTTGTCCCAGCCCTCACAGGACCACTGGCCATTTGGGGGCCAGTGGTACTTATACTGTGTCCTTGATAAAACCCAGGAGACCCATCTTTGTGAACACCCCAGGATTAGCAGCAGCCTTAATCAGTCCCTTTCTCTCTTTCTGAATGTTTGCCATTCAAAAGTGATGTGACAGGCAAACGGTGCCTTTGTGTTGCTGTTGTCTGGTGGGTCCCTGTGGGGTTTTGGCAAAGAGCTTTTAATTTACTGTGTGCAGCATGACCCAGTCTTCTGGATTAATCTGGAGCAACCTCGTGGAGTTGGAAGCTCCCATCTGTGTTGAGGAGTTCAGCAGGGTGCTGCCTAGGATCCATCTGGAGAAGGATTGGCGACCATCTTGCTGCCCCCATGCCTGGCTCTCCCTCCTTTTCTTCTTTAGGTGTTTCTACGCTAAATGGGGAGGAGAGTTTCTTCCACCTCTTCTGGAGGAGGTTTTCTAGCAGGGACATAACTTGCTGAAGGAAGACCCTCTTGGCCATCTAGGTGCATGTGCCACCCCTGCTGCCATCCGTCTGTGGCCTTGGTGCACCGATCCCATGTTGGACACCTGTTGCTCCTTCTTGCTTTTGTTCTCTTTTGTGCCATGAGGGGTGCAAGCCCACCATTCAAATCCTGCAGAGGAGAGGAATGGGAAGTTCCTGGTACCCTGTCAAGCCCTGAGCGCTTTCTTCCCACCTGCCTGCCCTCCCAAATGGCTCCTGTGTTGCCCAGGTGACAGAGTTTGCCAGGATGTGACAGCTCCGTTGTGCAGAAGATGATGAACAGTAATGAGACCCAGAGCACAGTGTGCACTTAAAGTGATTTATTTCAGCAAGGAAACCACAATCAGGGAGGATGGGTCACCGTCATCAGAAGAGGTGGGTATGGAGATGAGCTTCAAGGGAACTTTATCATCAACCAGCAATGCTTTAAAAATGAGCAGAGCTGGTGTTGCATGAAATGGAGCTGTGCTGGTTGTGCGGGGACCATCCCTCACCTGCAGTGGATCGCAGGCAGTTCTGGGCTTTGGTCAGTGACTGGGCTGGCTGACTGGGGGACTTCTCCTTGGTTACCTTCCTGCAACCGTGCTGAAGTTTTTTGTGAGGTGTCACCCGTGTGTAAAGTCAGCGTTTGGGAAGGAGACTGTCCTGAGAAGGAGGGGGAAAAACAATCCCTGAACCCGCTTTGGCACGGCTCCCGGCACACAGATGGCCGTCCTCATGCTGGAGCCTTTTCCCAGCTTATGCAGGCGCTGGGGTTGGAGGCAGGGGTGTGCCAGGCAGGCTGGCTGCCAAGCGGCACCTCCTGCCAGCATCCTCCTCTTCCTCCTCCCTCACCTCCAGGGCCCGTGGGAGCTGTGGCTGTGCAGCAGCTCAGCTGGGCACTGCAGCTTGCAGGAAAAACTCAGCTTAAGAATGGCGCTGAGCAAAATCTTGTGATTTAAGGTTGACTTAGAGTAGTGCTCGTGTTTCCTCACTTCTCACAGGAGAGGCTCCTGGCATGGGGGAATCCCTGGTGCGGCCTCTGTGCTGGTATGAGCTGGAGGGGCAGGCAGCTGTTAGCCCACTACTTCTGGCACCATTTGGATGATGCACCACGAGCTTACAACAAAGGGTCCTGAACCCCTGTTGATGAAGAGCATCTTCCAAGGTGATTACAGTCGCTGGTAATTGTTGGTGAATTTGGGCAAGGATTTAACCCAGCCCCACTGGCCCGACGGAGCTGGCACCTTGTGTGAGTGGGTGTTTGGAAATCTCGTCAAACCCTCGCCAGACCAGCTGTGTGTGTACATACCTAAAGGCGGCTCAGACTGATAGGAAAGCTTTTTGGATAGGTTGCAGGATAGTTACAGATCCTGGCTGCTGCTTGTTTTGTCCAAATCTAAAAGTGAAGAAGAAAAAAAAAGAAAGCCAAAGTTGGGAGAGGCCAGGACAAGTTTCCAGGGAATTTTGAGAAGTGGCATTTGGATGTGGAGCCACAGCAAAGAACCCAGCAGGGTCTGCCCTTTCTGATGGACCTGTTGGCTTTGCCACATCCCTTTCTGATGCGGCGGGGACTGGCTGGGTGGTGGACTTCTCTGCCAAGGCACTCCCAGGAATGCAGGCAGAGCCTTCCCCCATCCCATCCGTGTCCTGATGGAAGCTTCCCTGTGCTGCCGGCCGCCCTGTGCCGCTGTGGTGGCACAGATTTATTTCCCTTTGCCTCTTGCGCTCTTTGCCTTGTTTGCACTCGCGAGCTGGCTCCATATGGTGCAGAAGCCGGAGAGACGATGCTCGGCACGGCCGGCACCGGGCTGGGGGGCGGCGCGGGAGCCGACGCTTTTGCAGCTTGCTTCGTTTGAGGTTCAATATTTCCACCTCCTCCCCTTGACGACTCTGGTCCCGCAGCTGTGGATTGCTCGTCATCTCCAGCGCAGCTGGAGCATCCCTGTGTGATTCCACTCTTGCCCTGCTGTTTTCCCTCTTCTCCGCCTGAGATCCCCTGTGCATGGGTGGACCAGAAATGCTATTTTTTAGTTCATACTTACTAATGAAATTTTTGGCTGGCTCCCCCAGAAGGCTTTAGTATGTGTCAGAAGCTGTATTAAAAAATAGAGGATCAGTGTGGCTGCAGCTGGTCTGTGCTGGGGTCAAAAGTGAGGCTTTTCCCCCAAGTGTTAGTGACTGGGGGAACACCAAGCCCTCGGCTGCGCTGGGAGCAGTCGTGCCCAGGCTAAGCTTGAGTCCCCTGGTGGTGCTTGCTCTGAGCAGTCTGTCATGTTTGTGTCTCATGCAGAATCCCTCTGACATTTTAAAATAAGATCTAGTAAATAGGAGCTGGACGGTGCCAGGTGCAGCTCTGGGCATGAGGGCTCTCTGACAGCAGGGCTGGCATTTCAGATTTAGGGCTCCACAAGATGCCTGTTTTTGTAGCGAACACGAAGCTTTTCTGGAGAACGTGGTCCAAGACAGTGACTCATCCTGAATCTCTAAAGATGTGATGGCGTGTAGGGAAACGCAGGATAAATGTTTTGATTTTCAGAGTATTCCTCACAGGCGGTGCTACCCTGGAGTAAGGCAAAATAAATCCAGTGGGGATGGAGAGCTGGGGGAAAAGGGGGGACAGGTCTGGCACATGACTTCACTAAAGCTCAGTGCACCCACTGTACTCCAGCATTGGAAGTTGGCTTTGTAGCCAAGCATGTGCCCCCTGTAAGACATATGTGAGCCCACTGCTGGGGAGATCCCCTGTAATCCCATGGGTCCCATGGATCCAGGCATGGAGAGTGTGTATCCCTGTAATTCATCCTAGCATGTGTAATTGCGGATGCTATTGATGTTTATGGCAGTTCTATCAGGCGACTAATTCTGTGTTTAGAGGCTCTCATTTCCAAGGGAATCCCAGCTGATAAGGAGCCCACTTCCACGAAACTCATTAGGCTTCAATGGCCCTTGTCTGAAAAATCTCACTTGCTGCTTGTATTTATTATTTTTTCTCTCTTTTTTGGAGTTCCTTGCTTTCTGATAGTGTGATGAAGTTCCCTTTTCCCAAGAGAGGAGCTCCTGGCAGAATGTGCTCGTGGGTGAGCTCACTTGCTTCCCTTGAACCTGGCTGGAGCACACCACATGCAGCCAATGTGGGTACTTGGATGTTGACACAAGATGTGAGCTATGGAAAGGTAGTGGAAAATAAGAAGTTGTTGGCATCATTATCCAAAAATGTTTGGATTATTCTCAAGACTGTGCTCCCCCAGTGTGTATGATGGACTGGGGTTCTGGATCCTCCGTGTTCTCTTGACTAGTGAGATGGGTGTCCTAGCCAGCTGGTCTCTTCCCAAAGAGTCCAGTGATGCGAGGCTGCTGTGCCCAGCCTGTGCTGGAACCACCTGACTATATGGACAAGGGGCAGAGTATCCTCAGGCACCTGACCTTCAGCCTTCATCTGCTTTGCCCTGTGCTCCTCAGGGGTGATCTTACGGATGCTGAGGAGCAGATGAGTGCTCTGCCCGACCTAAGTGATCCTTCCTTCAAACCAGACCTTCTCCACCACTTAGCTGGACCTTCTCCGAGGCAGTATTGCAAAACATTTTGAAGGTTACGGTTTCTGGGAGAGCCTCTGCCCATCCCTAGTTGGCTGAATTCCTCTTCCACATCTTGTGGAGGATGAACTGAGTTGCATGCCAAGCCTGACATATGGTGGTTTCTGGGGCAGGCTGTGGCATTCTGAGAGGTTTGCTGGCAATCCAGCCTCGAGAAAGCAGGGATGGGGATTTAAATGCACAGTGACGTTGTTCTGTAAAATGTTCTCCTGAAAGACAACAGCATCATCTGCCTGCCCTGGATGGGCCCTTGGCATGGCTGGGTCTGTCTTGAGAGGCCAGGGTGCTCATTGAAGTGCTCTCTCAGCCCTTGGTGCTGCTTGACTTTGGGTTGCCAAACCGTAAATGATGATGTATGGACGATGATCTGGGTGTATGGTGTGTGTGGATTTTCGGTACCCAGGGCCTGTGTACAGTTACAAAAAGTGTGATATCAGCAGCTCATTCTGTCGTGACAGGAGCAAATGAGTTCCTGATAGCTGAAAAGTTGTTTCCAAATTTTCTAAAATAGGTTTGCAATTTGGAAAACAAAAGGTATTGAAAGCCCTATCTTTTCTCTCTTATCATTCCATTTGATTTTGTGCCCTTTGTTTGTTTTTTTTTCCTGTGATGTGTGCGTTTTTGGGTAATTCTCTGTCATTTCCTTCCCTTTCCCTTATCTCTCCCTCTGCAGTTCTCTCTCTCTTCCTCTCTATCCCTCTCCCCCTCTCCCTCCCCTCAGTAATTTATTTGCAGGCGGGTTGTCTCTTTGATTTACTGTCTCTCTCCTCGGTAGGATTATGATAAATGGATTGTATGGCTTCGTCTCAGCTTGTCCAACATCACGTACCCACGCTGGGTCAAGTCCCTTTGGAGCCTGGAAACCGAGGGGAGATGCTGGGGCTGGAGGTGGAGTGAGAGTTGTAAACAGAACTTGGTCCGTATGGTCCTGACTTTGCATCACCTGCTGAACTTCTTTTGGCTGGGGTTTTGGTTTGGGTTTTTCTCTTGCTGCGCATGTGTATGGATGCATGGATGCTTGCAAAAATGGAAGCAGGTATTCGATTGGGTGCTTTCAGGCACATCAACCAGCATATTTCAATTTAGTGTATCCTGATGTGGGGAGTGTTTGCCACTTGCAATTAGAGCGTTTCATCCCGCAGCACAGCAGGCAGCGCTTTATTGATAAAGTTGTTCTGTAGTTGCTGAGCAAACACCCCCAAATCTGAGCTTCATTAAGTTATCGCCTGCCCTGCTGCGATGCATCTTCATTGCGTGCTGAAATCCACGGCATTGACGGGGGATCCCGGAGGAGGGCCGGGACTGTGCTGTGCAGCCACAGCTTAATGCATCCCATCACAAATTGACACAGCGCGCTCGTCCTCGCCTGATTTATAGAAATTCCTTCCCTTTCTGGGAACTGTAACTGAGGGATTTTTTGGCCACCACAGATCTCATGCTGGTAGTGGCTGGGATGTCTGTGCAGAGCAGGCTCAGCTGCTCCTCTCTCCTGAGAGGTTTGCACAGACCCTTAAAATCCAGGAAGGCAATATTTTGTGTTACTTGTTGTTGTTTAGCACATTCTCCCCCTCCGTGTCTGGGTTTGTTACTCGGTGGGTAATCCTTCATAATGAACCCACAGGAGATTGATGGGGAGAGCTCGTTACGCACTTCCAGCGCCGTTCCACCGTCGTTCTGTAGCAGCAAAATGCACCATTAAAGGCAGAGAGCCCTGGGAATGATGGGACATAATTAGTTGTTGCTGTAATATTTTTGATTGAAAGCGCAGAGATGCTGGAAGCGGCTTGGGGAAGTTGGTGCTCTCAGGAAGCTCTGAAGAGCAGCAGCTCTTGTCAGAGGGGAGAGGCTGATCCTGCTCGTACCTTTGCCGCCGCTACAGTGCTGTAATTAAACGTCTGGGAGATGCCACTGCGTTCCTGCTGTGCAGCATTGGCTCCGGCATGGCAGCGCTCCCCTCACAGTTCCAAGCAGGAACCAAATGGGGAGTCCTCCAGCAGAACAGACATTTTGGGTGGGATGTGCCTCCAGCAGCTTACTGCCTTTATCCATGTAGCAGAGCTGTATGGATTTTGTGTTTCTGCTTTTTCCCAGCGTAGTCTAAATTTCAAGGATATATTAAAAACTTGAACAGGCAAACCTGGACTTGTGGTTAGAAGTGTGGTCATAGAGAGGAACCTGGAATTACGTAGGCAACTTCCTGGTGTGTGCTGGAATGCTTTCATGGAATCATGGAATCCCAGAATGGTTTGGGTTGGAAGGACCTTAAAGCTCATCTTGTTCCACCTCCTGTCATGAGTGGGGACCTTCCACTGGACCACGTTGCTCCAAGCCCCATCCAACCTGGCCTTGGACACTGCCAGGGATGAGGCAGCCACAGCTGCCCTGGGTAGCTTTTGCCAGGGCCTCATCACCCTCACACCCTCTTCCCAATATCCAACCTAAATGTACTCTCTGTCAATGGGAAACCATTCTCCCTTGTCCTGTAACTCCATGCCCTTTTCCACAGTTCCTCTTCAGCTCTCTTGGAGTCCCTTTATGTACTGAAACACCAATATATAAGAGCTTTCTCTTCTCCAGGCTGAAGAATCCCAATTCTCCCAGCCTCACCTCATAGCAGAGCTGCTCCATCCCTCTGAATCTCTTCTTGGCCTCCGCTGGACTCCCTCCAACAGCCCCATGTCCTTCCAGGGCTGGACACAGTGCTGCTGATGAGGTCTCACCAGAGTGGAGCAGGGGATAAATCAAACGGTGGGAACAGTGAGAATCAAAGTCAGATTATTCCACCGGCACCTGCGGGACTTTTCTTCCGTTTGCATCAAGAGGTGTGATGCACACCATGAGTGTATGGAGTGGTGATGATGGAAGCCATGGTGCCACCTACACATGGACATGGCTTGAAGTCATGACAGCCCTGGGAAGGCAGAGCTCGCGATACCATAGCAGTTAATGTTATTTAGCACTAGGCTTGGGAATAAAGCATCTTGGCTCTGTTTCCCTGTCATTCCCTTTCCCTGCTAATGTCACCAAACTTGGACAGAAGCTTCCCAAGCTGTGCATTTGCCTTGGGCTGATTTTGCTGAAGCTCTCAGAAGGGAAGGAAGAGGTAGGACGCAAGCTTGGCATTTATGAGCATGAAATAGAGGGGAAAATATAGTGCTTTCCTTATGGAAAAGAAGTCTTGCTATTGTTCCCCTTCAGAAAACCACACTGTGGGGTGGAGCAGCCCAGGGACGTGCTCTGGGGCTGGACTGTTCACTGACCCCATTGACACTTATTGAGGCACATCAGGATGAGTCTCTGATGGTCCCACCTGTGGAGCATCCTCTGCCCCCCTAGACCTGAGCCCTGTGTGCCCTGCCCCACCCCTCACTCAGCTGCCCTCCCATCTCCCCTCCCTCCAAAGGCTCAGCTATCAGCACCCACCTCCCTGCTCCCCACACATCTTGGGGGGCCTATTTCCAGCAGCTGGCATCCTTTCCAAATCTCCCTCTCCCCATCTGTTGTTACCAAGCCTCCTCTCTCCTTATTTTGCTTAATTTCTGTCTTTTTCCTCTTGGTTGTCTTAGACAAGCCTGTGTCTCTCTACATATGCCCAAGCATTTGCTTTCAAGTGCCTTAGGCTGGTTCCTGCCTTTATCTTCTTGCAGGAGGGAGAGAGCTGCTGTTCCTTGCTTCGGGAGAGGCACCCGAGGCAGTTATTGAGGAGTGATGCACTTGTAGAAGTGTCTTTGTGGCCTCCCTGAGCAGAAAATTTGTTGTTGTGTCTCTTTCTTTCCAGATAACAGCGTCAAAATGCGATCAGGTTGGGTTGGTTTGGGTTGGCCCCCTCCCTTGGTGTGTCTCTGCCTGCAGCCAGACCCCCCCGCCCCGTGCTAGGGAAAAGTGGCACCTTCTCATGGCATGATCGGCAAGAACCTGCCAGTGGGAGGACTGAAATACGGATTTCAGGCTGGGAATTTTGGGAAATAAATTCTGCTTCATTTTGGACAGTTCAGAAAGGTTTTTCTGGAAGATGCTTCAATCCCGCGGGAAGAGTGGTTGGCAAGACGGCATCAGCTGGTGTGAGATGAAGGCTATTCTCGCCCAAATAACTTATTTTTTCCTTGCTGCTGGAAGGATGCCAGCCCATCCTTCACTCCTCTGAGGAGCAGCTTACCCTGCCGCAGGCATCATCTCTGACCAGCTTTGCCCAGGAGGGTGTGGGGAGCCCGGGACAGCAGCGAGTCCTTCCTGCCTGGATCACACGAGTGCCATCCCAGATGGATGCGCTGCTCAGCACAGGGAAGCTGGTGCATTCTAATTGCTGGCATCTTTACTTGTTACGAGTGTAATTGTGAGTAGACGTTTGTTTTTGTATTGATAATTAGGGACTGGAACAGATGGTGAAGGCTTAGTTTAAAGTAATGTGTCCATTAAAGAAAATCTACTGTATACAGCTGAAGATTCTTCACTCCAAGAGAGCTCAGCTCGGTAGCAGAGCTCCTCTCTCCCTAATGAGGGCTCGGGCCGTCACAGCCGGGCCGGTGGAGCCTCTCATCCCAGAGACTGCTCCCAGTGAGCGTGTTGAGCTCCCTCCCGATGACAGAGCATCCCCAGGTACCTGCTGTGCCCCTATGCAGGTGGGCAGGTGTGGAGGGAAATGCTGGAGGAGCAGTGCCTGGGGCAGGAGAGGGGATGGCAGTATATTGGGCACGGAGCCTGGCGTGGTGGGACTGCCTGATCCATGTGACAGGTGACATGGTTCACTCGACGTGGCCAGCGATGCTGTGTTGGATGTCAGAGGCACAGGGAAAGGATGTTCCCCTGGGAGTTTAGTTAATACCCTGTGCCAATTAACAAGGGCTGGTTCACAGAAGGGTGAGGCAGGTGGGAAGGGAGGTGCAACGTGTCCAAGTGGCTTCTCTACTCATTAGGGCTGCTCAGGCATTGATCTGCACTAATCCTCTCGTTAATGGCATTCCCTCCCTGTCCTCCTTGCCCAGTCCCAAGTGGTAGATAGGTGGGAGGGTGATCCTGTGTCACCCGGCCTGTAGGGGTATTTTGTAGATGTGGGTGCTGGGATCTGTGTCTTGTTCCCCATTTATCTGCGAGGATTTGGGATCTGCAGGCCCTCTCCTGCTGAAGGATGGTGCTCAGCAGCCACAGCCCCGAGCAGCCTGGCCATAAATGCCCCACCAAGGTCACTGTGTTACTTTTTCATCCCTGAAAATGAAGTAAAATCCAAGGTTTCCTCCAAGAGGAAATAGGAGAGGTCAATAGGAAGTTGCTGAGTCATGTCCTTCTGATGCCAGTGCCCCTGCAGTCACAGGGTTGGGTGAAGTCAGCAGGAATTTGAACTCGAAGGGGGGATTTAACCACCTTATTGTATTTAACAAAAAACTGCCAAATTAAGCACTTTGCCAGTTTATGGATCTTCTTGTCTATGGCAGTGTCCTTGGGAGACAGGACACAATTTGAGCAGGAGGTGGTCTGTAGAGGGTCCGGCTCACAGCCCTTTTTTTCCTTTGCGTTGCAAATTGTTTTGGAAACATGGAGCCATGGAAGTGCAAGTGTTGTTCACAAAAATGGGATCCAGTATGCAGCAAGCCAATAATTACACACCTGAGAGAGACATTGATTATTTATTTCAGAGTTGCCCAAGCCTGTGTGCTTGGTGGTGTTCAAGCACCCCAACTACCAAAGCTTTTTACTATTTATACATTTTAGCAATCAAAAGAATTAACATTTATTGGTTACAATATTCTCGTATTAATTAATATTCTGTCTTCTGTTGGTTAATGAATATCTTGTTTCTCATGCTAATTAGTCCACATGCGCAGTCTTTCTCTTCTTTTGGGTCAGTGGTTTCTTGGGTCAGTGGTCCATGAGTCATTGGTCATGATCTGTCCCTGCTGAAATTGCCTTTTACCTATCAGAGCTGATTTTAGCACAATTGCTGGGTTGGCTTTATTGGTTTCTTCCTTGGCTTGGGGGTTCTGCCAAATGTCCTTATAGCCTGTAAATTCTGCATTCTCTGTGCCCACTCTCAGTGGCACATCCTTCTTCCCAAACATTGTCAGTGTCCCCTAGGACTGAGATCATTGAAACATGTGGAGCCCTAAACCTTAGCAAGGCAATTCTGCCAACAAGTAATTTCTCTTTCCAACACCTGGACATCACTTAGAGCTTGTGAGCTGCTATTTCACAGATTAAATCTCCTTCCTTGATGATTAGACTTGAAAGTTACAAATATCAAACATTAATGAACATCCTTTCTTAAGAAAATTTTACATATTCCACATTTTGCAACACAAGCTTTGCATCTGTGGTGGAAACTTCTTGAATGTGATGTCCCTGGCCACAGGCCACAGAATCACCTTGGGACTCTGGAAACATCCAAAGTGAAATCTGCTCTGTGGTTCCTTTCCCTTTATTCATTTATTGTTAATTAATTTCTCTATTTACTTAGTTATTTTGAGGTCTTCTTCAGCATTACTGCTGTGCCTTCCTGCTTTCCTTCCAGAATGTGGAGGCTTTGGGGAGGAACTCAAGAGGAGGGAAGGGGTGAGACTTTGGGAGGGGTCCTGGTGAGTGTCATCTCAGAGGAGAGCTGCTCCTCCCGTGCTGCTGTCCCATGGGGTGGCTGTGCTTTATGAAAAGTACATTCCTCTGTCAAAGCCTGGGGAAGGAAGCTGTAAGTGTGTGGAACAGGAAGGGAGATGATGGAGTAAAAAGCCTTTCTGAATAAACCTTTGGAAGAAGTGTCCTTCCTGTAATGGAACCTGTCCTTATTTTTCATGGAGGGTGGATGAGCCAGCTCGGGTCCCAGTCTGGCCATGGTCCCCATGTCTCCCTGTTCTCCGCTGCCTCAGTTTCCCCTGCGTGGCACAAGGTCACCCTGTTTGCTTTGGGGGAGAACATCAAGTGTTTAAGGGGCTCTCAGAGCCATGCAGCCCACTGGCAGGGGGCACTGGGAGATGTTTGCATGGCCTGTCCCTTGCACCTCCATATCCACTTATGCCTGTACACATCTTCCTGGTCATTTGAAGGGCTGTTGCAAGGATTAATGGCTGTTTAATTGGGGGCTGTGCTGTTTGGAAGGGAAGGAAGGTGTGGAGGTGGTGGGAGCATGAAGGATGGTGAAGTAGAAACTTGCTGGACGTCTGGAGCACAAGCCCCCAGCCCCATTTTGACAGGGGCATGGAGTGACAGGACAAGGGGGGGGAATGGCTTTCCACTGCCAGAGGGCAGGGGTAGATGGGATGTTGGGAAGAAATCCTTCCCTGTGAGGTTGATGGGGTCCTGGCACAGCTTTCCAGAGAAGCTGTGGCTGCTCCATCCCTGGAAGTGTCCAAGGCCAGGTTGGACAGGGCTTGGAGCAACCTCCAACCTTTAGTGGAAGGTGTCTCTGCCCATGGCAGGGGGTGGAACAACAGGAGCTTTAAGGTCCTTTCCAAACCACATCATTCCCGGATTCCATGATTCAAGGCTGGAGAGGAATTGCAGCTGGGATGCTTAATTTTTAGCTGCCTCCTGCCAAGTGGAAAATGACCAAAACTATAAAGCGACGTGTGATAGCGTGAAGGTCACCAGGCTTTTCTGTTTCCCATGTGGAGCAGGACAGAAACGTCTCCTCTCCGAGGGCACTGTGGGCAGGAACAGCCTGGCACTGTGCAGAGCAGGGGGGCTGTGGGCTTTGAACACCCCTGGCAGTGCCACCGTAGCATTCTGGGGCCTGTTCAAGGTGCAGAAGCTTTGCCAGCTTCCAGCCCCTTTTCACTCCATCCCTGGGGACTGCCTTGCCCTCCCTCCCCTGGGACCACACTCACCCCTGGGAGTGGTTTCAGGAGCGTTTATCACTCGTGTCAGGGTGGGGAGTTCCTGGTCACGCTTCTCCAGCTTCGCATCCTGGAGCGGCCAGCAAAGGGAGGGGTTGGAAGATTAATCGGGAGTCTTGTTTCCCGCTTGTGATTGCTGGAGCAGCCGTGGAGAGATTAAAAGCAGCAGCCTGGCGGCAGCACAGATTCCTAGGCTGAGTTTTATTTCCTGACCTTTACTGCTCTGGTTGCACCCCTTTTCCTGGCACTGCTGTGAGTACCTGGGACCACGCAGGAGAGGAGAGGAATGGGGGATGCTCAGCTTTGCCAGTTGCCAGCGGCACATCTTCTCCTCCTGTTTGGTCGGGACGCAGGAATTGAGGCAATTAATCTTCACGTCTGCTTGCCGCAAACAAATAAATAAAACCTGGAGGGTTTTCCCCATCTGTTTCTTTATGGTGTTCTCTCGCTATTATTCTTGCTGTGTTTTGTTGTTTTGGTTTTTTTTTTAAACGTGTAAAAGTAGGGAATGATGTGACTGTGAAATACAGCATCTCTTAATTTACAATTTTTTTTTTTGTGTTGGTGATAGTATTTTCCTTTCCTGGGCAGGGAGGGGTCAGAGCTGGCTTTGTGAGCGGGGTTCAGGCCGTGACTCCTTGCGAAGAGTCTTGTCCTGCACGGTTTACTCAGGACCAAACTGCCTTGAGTCCATTAGGGCAGCTGCTGTTGATTCCCGAGCTCTCCAAGGGTCAGGTGCATGCTCTGGGAAAGGAACTGAGTGTTTGCCCACGTCTCTGTGCTCATAAAGTAATGAAAAACTTAGGGAATAACTAGTTTACTCTCCTTTTCTTCTGTTTCCTCAGAAACTTTGATGGATACGCGGACGGCGACGGCCGAGCTGGGCTGGACTGCCAACCCACCTTCAGGGGTAAGTTTCACTTGTCCAGCTGACCCTTATGTGATCTAGGGGGGTCCACGCTTTTAATCCCACTATTTATAGGGGTAAAATGCTGGTGGGAAGCTGGAGGAGTCACAGTGGGAACAGCGGTACTCCATAGGGCTGGTGTGGGGTGCCAGGGCATCGCTGTCTGGCCGAGCCAGGCTGAGCATCCTTCCCTGAGCCATTCCTGGGGTCTTGGTGAAGACGGAGCTTGTGTCCATCTCCATGCTCTCTCTTCCCCTTCCTGTCCTCCTTCCTCGTGAAGTGTTCAGCCCCATCACCGTGCTCCATCCCCTTGCTCGTGCCTTCCTTCTCCCTGTGCCAAAAGGTTTGTAATTAGGAAACATTAGCAGGCTCCAAACAGCTTTCATACCTGGAACATCATCCATAATTGCACTCGGCAGTGCTCTTCCTTGGCTATTAATGTCACTTTTATGAAGTAATGAGGAACCAAACACCCTGAGGCACTTAAAACATCTTTTTTATATAATATGAGCCTTTGAGGAATGGAAGCATAAAATAACCTGACTCACATTCTCCTGGCAGAAAAAGTGAGAGATGGAGCTGCGGGTGGGAGGGGATGTGAGCTGATGGATGGGCACCACAGTGGGACAGGCAGGCTGGGTGCAGCAGCAGGGCCCATCCCTGGGGACTCCAGAATGTGGCACCAGCAGGGGAAGGATGCCAGGCTGCATCTTGGTTAAGGTGTCACTGGCTTGGCCAAGTCTTCAAAAGAAATTACTTTGCACACCATCACCAAAGCTGGGCCACACCTGCAGCAGGCATGAAAACCACTCCAGACATGTCAGAACCCCTTGAAATGGGATATTTTGCTACTGAATTGCTTTGGAAAAATTCTGGACCCAGATAAAATGCTGGAAAAATGCAAGAGGGTCACGTGCAGGTGATAGAGACGGGATATAAATAGCTGCCTGCAGCTGCTGTCACTGAAAGGCTGTGCGAGGCAGGTGGGGAGCTTATGTGGCATGGTGGTCTTACCCTCTGCAGAGCAGCACAGTAAACCCCTCCCCTGCCCCATCCCTGCATCCCACTGTGTGCACCCCTCCATCCCTCTGTGCAGTCCTGCAGCCATCCAATTCTCGCTCCTCTAGGAGTTCCTGGGGAGGCTTCTGCTTTAGAGGAGTGTGTATTGAATCTTCCGCAAAGTATTTAAAATGCCAAGTCTTTTATCTAAAATCATAGAATCATGGAATCCTCTAGGTTGGAAAAACCCTCTCACACTATCAAGTCCAACCATTAACTCAGCACTGCCCAGGCCACCACTGACCCATGTTCCCAAGTGCCACAAAATCAGTATGGACAGCTTTTACAGCTCTCCAGGAATGGGGACTCCACCACTGCCCTGGACAGCTGTGACAGAGCTGAACAACCCGTTCTGGGAAGAAATTTTCCCTAATATGCCATCAAAACCTCCCCTGGCACAGCTTGAGGCCATTTCTCCTTGTCCTATCCCTTGTTTCCTGGAGGAGAGCCTGACCTCCCCCTGGCAGCCCCTTCCTGGCAGGGAGTTGTACAGAGCCAGAAGGTTCCCCCTGAGCCTCCTTTTCTCCAAGCTGAGGCCCTTTCCCCATTCCCTCAGCTGTTCTTGGTGCTCCAGCCCCTTCCCCAGCTCTGTTCCCTTCCCTGGACACGCTCCAGCCCCTCAATGTCCTGCTTGTCATGAGGGGCCCAGAACTGGACACAGGATTGGAGGTGCCCCAGCAGTGCCCAGCACAGGGGATGGTCACTGCCCTGGTCCTGCTGGTTACACTGTTCCTGGCAGGATGAGAGGCTGCTGGTGGCTGCTGGGTGTCAGCTCCTTCTCTGAAGCTGCTCTCATCTCTCTTGGGGCTGGAGGCACAGGGAATTGATGAGCCACCTCTCCTGGCCCTGGGGTTGCCATTGGCATGGGCTCAGTGCAGGCTTCAGGTCCCTTTTGAGTCCCTTTGGGTGGTGGCATCTCCCCATGGCATGCTGAGCTCCCAGAGGGGCTGTTTACCCCAGCTCAGAGATTTGGCCCAGGCTCAGGGGGCTGTTGATGCTCGTGCTGGGGCCTGATGCCAGCCAGGCTGCAGGGGCTGTGGTCCCCCAGGATGGGCTGTGGCAGGATGTGGGCTCTGCTTCTGCTCTTCCTGATGGATGTGCTTTAAATCTTAGTGGAGACAGAGAACAACATTGACTTAATCCCCAGCTCCCTGTGAATTATTTAGTAGCATCTCATCAAAATGATGCATTTGTCACTGTGTTAGAGCATTGGTGGCAGCAGCTGCTGGCACTGTGGGTCCTTCCAGCCACAGGGACCTGCTGCTCCCAGTGCCCAGTGCCAGGCGTGCTCAACCCAAGTGCTGCACAAGGCAGTGCCAGGATCTGGCCCTGGACCCTACTGAGGGTTTTCCAAGGGCATTTCATGTTGTTAGTAAGTGCAGGGAACTTTGAAGTGCAGCAGAGTTTGTTGACAGGTTTTGGCTCTGAGTTTTGAGGCTCTGAGGTTTTTGAGGATGAAGAGGAGGATTCCTGCAGTGAAGACAGTGGAGCCATGGGACTGGAGGTAGTGCTGGAGGAGAGCTCGTTGTCTGGCCTTAATTGGAGGCAGGGCTGTAATGCAAAGCCCAGGTGGGAACAGCAAACAATGGCAGCCCCCTTGGTCAGGGAGGGTTGCACAGCTCCTGCTCTGAAAAGGTGTCTGGTAATGAAGAGGCACTGAATCCCCATGCCTTGTGCATGAGGGAGGGGGGGTTTGCAGCACTTTCCTGGCGTGGGATGAGAAGGAAGAACACTTCTAGATGAGGGAGGCTTTATTGCTGGTTTGGTAACCGTGGCTTAACAACAGTGTGCAACCTTGAGCTCTGATCTTGGTTTAAATGTAGCAGAGCTGAGTAGGTGGGCTTGGGAGTGAATGTTCTGCTGCACTTGTTGGCAGTGTGAGGAGGACCTTGCTTTGAAAACAAAACAAAAACCTGTGTTTTGTTACATCAAGGCTGTGGTTCACAGGAGGGAAGCTTGGGGATGAGTTGAAAAATGTTGTTGTACAGTGGAAGAGGGAAAAGGGGAAAAATCTGTGAGGTTTCAGGGTTGGTTGTGATGCATCAGCTTGTCAGGACTCAGTGTGACAGGGCAGGGTGGCATCACCCGTTGTGCCCTGTGTAAACACAGGCGTGCATGCTGCTGCAGCATCGCTCCTGGAAATTATCCCTGATACTGAGGGAGCTGCTTAAAGATTGCCATATGAATAATGCTGTTATGAGGAGACTGTAAACATGGATTAGTTAAAATGAATGGATTATGAGGTTGTAAATCTGTCTGTAGGACTCTAATGCCATCATAGACTATTCACAGTTTGCCGCTGTCCCTTAATTGAAATTGTATCCTGGATTATATTAATGCCCTTCCATAAATCGAATTGCGAATCTATATTCCCTCTCTCCACAGCAGTAATGTTTTATTTAGTTGGTTTTCTTTGCCGGGGGAAATGATCCCGTTGTGCTGGGAGGTTGGGGTCAGGCTCGCTCTCCAGCCCACGTGCTGGCTCGGGCTTTAAGGAAGCTGTAGCCCCGTGTACTGCCTTCCCTCCTGCCTCCAGGTGCCTGGGCCATCTTTCTTCCCATTTTTACATCCTCTCAGGGCAGAAAAGGTAGTTGCCCACGTGGAAAAGACGTTTTAACATCAATTGGAGCAATGGGGAGAGGCATGGAGGGGTATGATGGTGGGGATTTCTTCTGGTCCTGGCTTGGTTGGTGCTCCTGCACGTGCATCACATTGTGTGCCCATAACCACATTCCTCATCACCTTGGGAGCTTTGGGATTGTCCTGCTAGCCCTGCCCTGTGCAGGGTGAGCAGCCATCGCCCATCCCTCTTCCTTCTTCTCACCACTTCTCCCTGCTCCTTTCTGCAGTGGGAAGAAGTCAGTGGCTACGACGAGAACCTCAACACCATCCGTACATACCAGGTGTGCAACGTCTTCGAGCCCAACCAGAACAACTGGCTCCTCACCACTTTCATCAACCGGCGCGGGGCTCACCGCATCTACACCGAGATGCGCTTCACTGTGCGGGACTGCAGCAGCCTCCCCAATGTCCCCGGCTCCTGCAAGGAGACCTTCAACCTTTACTACTACGAGACAGACTCTGTCATTGCCACCAAGAAGTCCGCCTTCTGGACGGAGGCACCCTACCTCAAAGTGGACACCATCGCTGCTGACGAGAGCTTCTCCCAGGTGGACTTTGGGGGCCGGCTAATGAAGGTGAACACGGAAGTGAGGAGTTTCGGGCCCCTGACCCGCAACGGCTTTTACCTGGCTTTCCAGGACTACGGGGCTTGCATGTCTCTGCTGTCTGTCAGGGTCTTCTTCAAGAAGTGCCCCAGCGTGGTGCAGAACTTCGCCATCTTCCCGGAGACAATGACGGGCGCGGAGAGCACCTCTCTGGTGACGGCGCGCGGCACCTGCATCCCCAACGCCGAGGAGGTGGACGTGCCCATCAAGCTGTACTGCAACGGTGACGGCGAGTGGATGGTGCCCATCGGCCGCTGCACCTGCAAGGCTGGCTATGAGCCCGAGAACAACGTGGCTTGCAAAGGTAAGGTTGGCTTTGGGCGACGAGCACTTTGTGCTTGTTTTAGCGCAAAATGTTTGTTCCCAAACAAACTATTCTGTGTAGCAGGCAGTACTTCTCCTGATGTGGTTTTGCTCCCCAGGGAGCAGGCGGGAATTTGGGAGCAGTGGTCAGCCTGTGGTTTCTCGGTGTGCTCTGGTCAGTGGCCAGACTTGGTGAGCAGCGTGGTGAGGGTGTGGGTGGCAGTGCTGGTGCCTCTGCCAGCCTGCTGGAAGTGACATCTGTGATGTGGTGCCTTCAAAGTGGCGCGCTCACTGGACAGGCTCTTTTATCTGCCTTGCTACTGCCCAGGCAGGGCCGGGCAGCTGCCATCAGGCCTGGCTGCCATGAGGCTGCTCTGATTCTCGGTGTAAATTGGAATTGTTGTGCTGGTTTTTGGGTTCCCCGGCCACGCTGCCAGCGTGCTGCTGCCTGCTGGAGTACTGCAGTGTGAGGTTATAAATATGGAAACAGTGCTCACTGCTTTTCATCTCCTTTTGCCCTTGTGGTGAATATTTCCCAAATACCATTAGAGCGTTATTTTTTTTCTACTGGCTGCCCTTTCCTTCTCCTCTCCCAGATTAAGGTATTGGTTTTGCACGCTGCTTGGAAGGAGGGGAGAGGAGAGGGCTTTTTGCTCAACCTCTTTCATCAGTTCCAAATAGTTTCTATAAGGTCAACACCACCAGGACAAGGAAAGGTTGGGAAGAACGAGAAGGTCAACACGCTTAAGGATAGGTTTGGGAGGCTGTGATGGGAAGAGGTCCAGCTTGGATCTCTTTTGGTGCACAAAAGAGACTCTACAAACTCTACAGGAATGTGTGTATGACCAGACTTGGCTGTGATGCTCCTTGGAGAATCCCCCAAGGTGTTTCTTCTCTACCTGTAACTCTGGATATGTGCAAATGGCAAAGCTGGGATTCAAGCTGTGGAGAACCTTGTTTGATGGTTTGCTTTAAACCTGGGAACTTGTGTAGGTTTTCACCATACAGAGCCTCATTCCCACCTGGCCAAGGTGGGGATGGTGACACCTTCCTGTGCCAGGGCTCCAACAACCAGGAAACCTGCAGAATCCTTTCTCAAACAGCATGGCTAGGGGATTCCTATGAGTTTTGTGGTTGACCCTTAGGGCGGTTTTGTTCCCACCAGGAGATTCCTGTGAGGAGCCAAAGCGCTCTGTCAGAGGGAGGGCTCTGCAAACCGTGTTTCTGGCGAGATGTTCCTCTGCTATTGAACCAACACACAGAAAGCACACATGGTTATATGGCAAAATGACATTTCTCATCATCGGAAAACAAATGCTAATTTTAGCTAAACACTGGAATTGGGAAGTAATGTCACTTTGCCAGAAATGAAAGAAAACAGTGATAATGTAAAACCGTGGGTTTTGGTGGGGTTGACCTTTTTGCCAGCTGGAGGAAGGTGGGGTCTTGAGTGCTCCTGACCCCTGGGAGGACTGTGATGCACCTTTCTCAATGCTTGGGAAAGGGCAGAGGATTGACAACAGCAGGACAAGAGGCATGGGAGCAAACCTGCTGAGGGTGGGTGTTAAACCCATCTCCATGGCTTTTCTTATTTCCTTTTCGTGTACAAACTCCACAAGGGTTGCGAAGTGTTCATACTGTCAAAGCTACACCAAGCAGACCCCAGGAAATTGGGGATTTGTTGGGTTTTCTGTGCCCTAGTGCCTGTCTCCAGCTGTGCTCCCACTCCTCAGCACTGATCCTCAATGAGGATCTGCTGAGCTCCTGGCGAGCGCTTTGCCTTTGCATGGGGAGTGTGCTTTTTTATTCAGACTCCTTGAGGTGAAGATTAGGGATCCTGGCAGCTCCAAGGGAGTAGAAATATCCTTTACAGATTGACTGGCAACAGGTAGGATCCTGAAAGAGTACGCTGTGAGCACGGGGCAAGCAGGTGTCAAATGGCACCTGGCACATCTGTGATGACAGGACTGTGCTGTGTGATGATTCCGTACTGGTAAGATGCTGTCTGTGGAGGAGAGGTCCAGTGGCTGCCCTTCCCCAGTCCTGTGTGAGTATTTTCCAGTTCCCATGTCAGGAGGACAAAGAAAAGGCTGGGATTGCACGAGACCTGTGTGTCTGAAGGCCCTGCTCAGTGCCACTGAGGAACCCAATCCATTATATCCCCCATCCCCTGGAAGTTCACTAAAACCTCTCCTAAAAGCTTTATCCAGGGTTAACATCAGGAATTTTGGAAAATTAACTGTGTTTGAATAAAAATCTGACCTTGGGTTGGACTTCAGCTCCATGGAGTTCATTGGCCATCAAGCTCCTCCTTGTATCCCCATGGACCTTGGAGCTGACAAGGGAAGACCTAAGCCCATTGCTGCCCTTCATGAAGGTTGGTGGGCAGGAGGTGGCACATTGCAAAGTTTAGAAATAAAAATTTCTTTTTATTTGGATGTCTATTTGACTTTGTTTTCTCTGAAGGGGTTGTATTCTTCTGCCTGGTTTGCCTGGCGGGGAAGGTGCCAGAATTGCACCCTGGCTCCTGGGAAGCACACACTCCTGACATCTGCTCCAAGCCTTCATCAGCCTGAGATGAGACACTTAACAAGCCTGTGGGAATTGTCACCAAGAAAAAAAAAAAAAGAAGAAAATCCCTCAGTATTTGAAGGCTGAAAAAATAGACTTAATTCCTGCGTGGTGGGGAAAAAGATAGGGTTGGATTGTTCAGCTCCCCCAGCTCTGTCTCATCCCTTGCCTCCCCTGGGAAGAAGGCTGTGCCTATCATGGGGCCATTAGACTGGAGCGGGTTCATGCTGACAGTGGAGCTTGGGGCACTCAGGGATTCATTAATCCTGGCTTTTAGCAGCACTTACGGCTCGAGGGAGGCACAATGTCATCTTCTTTGGGGGTACTCGGAGGCCTGAGGAGATTATCCTTGTGTTTTGGGGTCAGAGGGATGGGGGCCTGCTACCACCACTGCGCCAGGATGGGCGTGGGAGAGAGGGGAATTGTCTTTGTGGATCAGCCCCGTTATTTGTTCCCATCCCAGGCTGGTTTGGCACAGACTCCCTGGCACAGCTCTCAGCTGTACCCCAAAGCCCAGTGGACTGCCCAGCCCATCCTCTTGGACACCCTGTGTCTGTGGGGGCGGTGGGTCAGTGCGAGATGGAGGCTCTGCCTGAATCCCAAATGAATAATTCATTTGGTGCGCGAGAGAGCCCACGCTCTGCTCGGGCTGATATTAAATCCATTCGTCTTGCTCTGCCCCGTCCCTCAGCCCTGCTTTACGGCTTCCGTGTGTGGTCAAGGGGCAATGCATCATCGTGCTGGGGCCGAGGTGGGAGGGAGGGTGGCAACGAGGATCACTGGGAGGCGGGGGAAACCTTTGACTAGCATGCCGGGTGGATTTCGCTTCTTCTCCTCAAGGAAGATTATTAAACCCTTTCTCTCCTGGTGTTTGAAACCTGATGATGGCAAAGGACCCTCTCACTAGAATGTTGGCAGTTGTGTCTCTTGACTTTCATCCCTTTTGACTTTGGGGACTGGGCACTGTATTTCTGTCTGCTGGAATCACGCTGGCTTTCTCTCTGACCTTCCCAGTGCCGGGCACTAACTCCAGTGCATGGAGAAAGAAAAAGTCTGGGACTGAACTAGCTTTGTGCTGAATTTCTATGTTGTATTTATAAACCCAGGAAGAAGGGGTGGGAGGGCAATCCTGCTGCTTCCCGGCCGTGTCTCACTTTCAGTTTTCCCCTCCTGGCAAATTCCTGTGCTGGCACATTCGGGAGCTTCCGATCTGCCGCTGCTGGCCTGTCTGCTACAGCAGCTGGAAATCTGGCCTAGCAGGGGGAAAAAAATCAAAATAAACCCCACAAAGCAGGAGCAAAGCTGGGCTATAATGCCTGCAATGCAAAGGCTGCTCATCAAGCAACCTTGCTTCCAGGCATCCCTGGCTTTTCACACAGCAGCCTGTCCCCGAGCCCGTCTCCATCCTTCCTCACCCGCTGACCGATGTGCTGGGCTCTGCCCAGCCTTTGCCAAAGCTCTTCGTGGGTTTATCCTGATCTCCTTCATCCCTTTGATTTCTCTGTCTCCTTTCTGTGTTTGTCCTTCCCTTCTGCCTTTTGTGTGGAGGAATGGATTGGGGAAAGGAGCAGTGGGAGGGGCACGTCCGACCTTGAATGTCGAGAAGTGAGCAGCTTCATGCTGGTTCCCCTCTTATCCTCCCCTCCTGCCGAGCAGCCCTGGTGATAATTATTGATTTCCTCTACTTATCCATCACAGAAGATTGGAAACAATGTGATTTATAAAGTGATTTTTAAAATAATTGCGAACATTTTGCAATTAGTAGTAGAACAATTTTCTATCACTTAAAACAAGGGAATTGTCAAGTTTTCCCAATGAAATGGTTGCTTGTGTTGAGAACTGGGACTTTTTGGTCTCTAGCTGTGCCCTTGCCTGCCTTTTCCCTGCTCCATGGTCCAGCCTGGTGCCCCTGCACCATTTTGGGACACCCAGGAGAGGTTTTCTTGGGTGATGAAGGTGATGTTGATTTTGTCCCATGGGTGAATGGCAGCAAGGGAGGTCATGGGGACACAGGACCCTGCTCCCTGTGCCTTTGGCTGTATCCACCCCTGCCAGTGTGCTGCAGCTCCATGTCCAGCTGCCTGGCTGCTTGGGGCAGGGTGAGCACACCAGGCATTGGCAGGGGCTGCAGAAAAGCCTTTATTTTGCTTTTAAGTATGGTTTAACTTTTTATTTTTTTTCCAATCTGCTGGTCCACGTGCTTCCCCATGGTTGGGAATCATCTTCTTTCCAGCCTCTGTGCTGACCTCTCTCCTCCCCATGACTCCAGCATCTCATTCCAGCTTACCTGGCCTACAAGTGATCGTTTTTTTAAAGATTTTCTCCTCTAAAACAGGAAGGGAAAAACAAAGAGGTAAACAGAAAGTGCTTACCCTGCCCCTCTCTCCTTCCACCTGCCCTTGGATTTGATTTAGCAGGGCACGGACTCGGGCCAGCAGCATCCCAGAGTGCGCCAGGTAGAACAAGGGCTGGGGACAAAAAATAAATATTTGGGCTTAAAAAGTATCAGCACTTCCTCAAGCTCTTTCCTGGGGACCAGGTCTAGTCAACCAGTTTGTTCCCAAACCTTTCCAAACCTGTGGACAAACCACTGATGCACACTGGAGTCTAGAAGGGAGCGTCTGTCACTGAAGCTCATGGTGATTTAACTGTTTTTACAGGGAAAAAGTTTCCCTCTGGGTTGGAATTGGGATTTCAAGCCTTCCTCCTGTCCAGCATCCCATGGCTGGGCAGTGTCAGCATGCTGGGGTTGTGGGTCTCCTCCTCCCAGTGTATTGCTGTGCCTCTTCTCCCTGGGGCTTGGGCACCTGTGGCACACTACCCCACTAACCATCCCAAAAGCTGCTTTTAGACCCAAATCAGAGCAGCTGGGGCACTTTTCACCCTGAACGGCAGCAAAGTTGTCCCGGGGGGTGTTTTATTTCAGGCTTAGCTGACCCACAAATCTCCGACTGCTCAAAATGGTCCTTTTTTTTTTTTTTTTTTTTTTTTTTTTTTTTTTTTCCCTTTTGTTTTCGTTTTTTGGCACAATATCCAGTTTCCTGCCCCTCTCCCATCCTGCATCAGCCCAAGCCGCTCTCCCTGCTCGGGCTGTGCTGGGAAGAGGCAGCTCTCCCAGCTCGTGCCGAATCCTGGCGGCGGTGCCGGCGGGAGGGAGGGATGCTCGCCTTTGTTGGAGGGGCTTTGCCTTTGCCTGGCAGCGATCTCCCGGCTTCCACCACTGGGTGGAACAGGCAGCCCAGTTTTACCACGGCCACACTGTGGAGGAGAAACAGTGGAATCACAAAAAAAAAGGGAGAGAGAAAAAGAAAAAAAGTGTGATTTCCCCTAAATTATGCCTTAGTGAAGGCATCCATTAACCTCCGTAATAATTTTGCAACGAAAATGTCCAGGCAAACCTTGTTAACTTTTTTTTCTAATGAGTGTGATGGGTTTTAATGAAAGGCTTAATTAGACATTATTAGCCCAAATGTGCCTCTGGTGGATTCAGGCTCTTTTCCTTCCCTCAGCGGAGGGGTGGGGAGGGTCCATGAGTCCTGGCTGCTTCCAGGGAGGAGACTTGAGCACCACAGCCACCACTCCCTGTCCCCACATCATCCCTGTGATTCAGGCCTGTCCAAAGGAGAAAAAAGGGAGAAACACAGAAAATACCCCAGGCAAGGCGTGAGTCGGGGCCAGGTGAGCATTGCAGGGTTGGAATTCCTGAGCTGGACCTTCACAGTGGTGACCTCAGAGGGATTAGGGAATGGCCCACAAGCTTCCATGTATGGCTTTATTTTCCTGCTTATCAACTTTTTTCCTCCTTAAATTGTTCCATGGGTCGTTTATGTATTTCCCCTCCCTACCATGAGAACTTCTGAGTGTTGATAACATTGATTCCAGCCGTAAAGCAGGAAGAAAAATCCTCCTTTGATTTTCCCACCCACACAAGGGTCTTTCCTTGTGTCTGTTTGCAAGTGGAGGCATAAAACTGCTTCCAAATCCTTGTTCTGTTAATGATCCATTTAGGAAACTTTCTATGGTAGCTGAAGAGCATGGGGAAATTAATTTTTTGGGGAATTTTGTGGTGCAAAGTTCCATGTGTACGTATCCATGAGCATCCCTGTGGCAGTGGGCTGTGAAACCCACCCATCTTTCCCAACCTTCTGCGCTCAGCCAGCCCAGGAGACCTGGCTCTCACCCTGCTGCCTTTGCTGTCCGGCAGGAGCAGGGATTGTTCTCCTGGACAATGGGAGAGCCGCAAGGAAGCGCCAGATCCGGCCCATGTCCGGCACCCGCATTGTTTCACCCTTGTTTGCAAACAGCCAGCACCTGGCAAACCCAGTGACTCAGCCAGCGACTTTTAAAGTCTTTCTATAGCTTTTTCCTTTTTGTTTTCTCTTAGGTTGCTGTTTTTTTTTTTTTT
>WEKY01052735.1:543574-608233 GCA_013390045.1 Picathartes gymnocephalus | reverse complement strand
TTTTTTTTTTTTTTTAACAGTCACGAGAGAACTCCTTTGGGAATGGCTCTTCTTGCTGCAGTTTGCTTGTCAAGGGGTGGGAATCTCAGCCATGATTGGGGCTGTGCTGCACCCTGCAGCCCATGGCATGCTCCACGAGCCAGTGTCTCTCCTGGTAGGATAACAGTAATAATTTAAAACATTAAAAAAAGGATTTTTTTTACCCTGGCTGGGGAAGGGTCTGGAGCACCAGGAGTGGCTGAGGGAGCTGGGAACGGGGCTCAGCCTGGAGAAAAGGAGGCTCAGGGGGGACCTTCTGGCTCTGCACAACTCCCTGACAGGAGGGGGCAGCTGAGGGTGGTCGGACTCTGCTCCCAGGGAACTGGGCCAGGACAAGAGGAAACGGCCTCTAGAGGTTTAGATTGGAAATTAGGGAGAATTTCTTCACCAAAAGGGCTGCCAAACCCTGAAATAGGCTGCCCAGGGAAGTGATGAAATAACCATCCCTGGAAGTATTTGAAAGCTGTGTCGATGTGGCACTTGGGTACATGGTTTAGTGGTGGCCTTGATAGTGCTGGGTTGATGTTTGGAGTCGATGACCTTCGAGGGCTTTTCCAACCTAATGAGTCTGTGATTCTACAATAATAATAAAATGGATCTTTCCCCTCAAGCCATGAGAGATAACTCATCACCACTCTCCTGTGCAAGGCATCATTTGGAGGCTGAGTTGGGCTGCAGTTGGACTTTGCAGGTCTCCTGCAACCCCTCCTTGGGGAAACAGCCCTTCACAGATGATGTTTTAGTCATCGAGAGACCCAGAGTGGTGAAAAAGCCATGGACCAGGTGGAATGAGTTGCAGTACTTTCCCCTGGCTATCTGGGGAGGTCTGTGTGGGTTGTATGTGCCGGCTGGGACACAGCTGAGGAAGGATGGAACCCGCTAGGATGAGGGAAAAAGTAATCAGTGCAGATACTGAGGTTTTAATTTGCTCCCCTCTCCGAGCTCCGCCACGCGCTCGGATGGTGACAAATGGAGCGGTGCCGTGGGTGTCAGCTCCGAGTGTGGTACAAGTGGTCATTTGTCACGCCTGGTGCCTCAGATCGCAGAGGATGCGTGGAGAGAGGAGCGGGGCGATTAAATCAAAGCGTCGCTCACGCTCCAAACAGGCCTTTGGAGGAGCCATGGGAAAACCCATCCATCTTCAGCCGGTGCAGCACTCACGGCCAAGGAACCATCCATGCCTTGGCTGTGGGAGCATCAAACCAGAGTTGTGGGCAACCCAAATTAAGTTCTGCACCCACCCAAAGGGGGAATTGCTGTTCTCCCATCCTGGGCTCCAGCAGCAGCCAAGAAAATGTCACTAATGGCATGGAGGGAGCTGCGTCACTTAGTTTTTGTGTCCAGCCCAGGGCTCCTCTTCTTGTGTGACATTTATTGTGTGAAATGGATTTGAGGCAGGAGAGCTGTGGGCTGGGGTCAGGGCTGGTCACCTTAGTGCTCTCAGTGTGGCTGCATCCTGGCTAAACATGGCTGGGCTCCCGGCAGCAGCACTCCTGGTAGCAGGAAGCAATTGCTGAGACAACACTGTCCTTGTCTTGTCTCATCCCTTCCCTCCCTGGGGCCTCTCTGGGATGATGCTTTGGTGGGTGCAGGTAGAGCTCTGCTACCTCCTTGCTGTTTTGGGGGAGAGTTGTGGAGTGTGGGGCACAGGACTGTGGGGAGCTCCAGCCTCAGGTCTGGTCGCTGGATTTTGCTGCCTAAAACTTGGCTGTACAAGAAGGGGCATCCTCAAAAATGTTCTACAGGGGGAATTATGAACTGAATTTCCATCCTGGCTGAAGCAGTTTTGCTGGGTCTGCAGCCCAGAGAGGAAATTGGCGTTGAGGAGAGACACGATATTGACTTATACTTTTTTTTTCTTTTTTTTTTATTTTATTATAGTACATATTGCATCCAGGCTCAACAGATCTGCCCTGGAGATAGCTTTGGTAGGGGTTGGTGCGTGCTGTCGTGTGTCCCCTCCATGGTGCAGAGGGCCCTGGTCACCCTCCTCACAAGCAGGGATTACTTTGATGTTTATGGGTTTTGTACTGTTGCAAAACAGGGAATTTGAAACTGTTCTGGGCATGGCAGAAAGATTCTCTGGCTGGCTGGGTGTTTCCAGGGACCGTCATTCTCTGGCCAAACCCAAATCTTCTGGTTCTGCCATGGGCTTCTGTTTCAGCACACCAGGAAAGCGAGGGTGGCAGTGCTGGAGGAGCGTGACAGGAGAGACCTGGGATTATCACAGACCTCCTGCTCCACATCGGATCTGCTCCTGAGCTCTTAATCATGTGTTATTATTGAAGACAACTTATTCTTAGAGAGCCCAAGGTGCAAATTATGTTTCACAGCTAAGAAAATCTTCCAGAGCTTCCTATGTACAGTAAATCCCTGCGATCTCGGGCGGCTTTGACTTATGTGTAGCAGATGTTGAGGTTGGAGGAGACCACTCCTTTGTTCCTGCTTGTTGCTATCACCTGTATAGACACAGGTGGAAATGTAGGCAGGGAGAAGCTGTCTGGGCTCAGAGGTGGGGTCAGTGAGTATTCTCCCACCCTGCAGCTCTGGGCATCTGTCCTGTCCCCAGTACTGGAACCAACCTGGACAGTGCCAGAGTGTTCACACTGCTTGCAGGAGGTCCTTTCCTGTCCAGGAGTTCTAGAACAGGTTGTCTGCCCTCCTCACTGTGGCAGTGGGGTGATCTCCAGTGCAGGAATCATGGAAGCATGGAATGGTTTGGCTGGAAGGGCTTTTCAAAGGTGTCACCCTTGTCGGTGCCATGTGTCCTCTCTTCTCACTGCAGCTGGGTAGGAAGGCGCCTTTCCTCCCAGGAATAGTAATTATGGCTTGTTCTGCTATAAATATTCATCGAGAAGCTCTCTTAATTGTTTTTCTAATTAATTCCATGCATGGTACTCTTGGGGTGGATGAGGAATGTGTCTTGGTTGGGACGTCCTCCCATATCAAATCCATCTTCCCATGCAAATCTATTCCTGGGCATAGTCCTTAAGCAGTTAGCCAAACCACAGCTCCCCAAGGCTCACCTCTGTCGGAGTGGCAGTGTCCTGCTCCAGGGTGGGACATCTCAGCACCCCAGTGTGACCCGAGGCACGATGTCCTGCAGTGCTGTGCCAGGGACACGGGGAGGCTGTGTGTCCCCATGTCCCTGCCCGTGCCAGCAGCGCCAGCCTGACCCTGCGGCTGAAACTCTGCCCAACCCCATCCTGGGGTGACTCTTCCTTCACAGTGTCAGCACTAACGAGGAACCACTTCAGACATAATTAATGAGCACTTGATGTTCTCTAGATCGAGGGGACACTGCATGGCATGAGCTGGAGAAGGAGGAAGAGGTGCTTAATTAGTTCCTGTTAGGGATGGGAGATGTTTGCTTCCCAGCCAGGAAGGGACTGTGCTTCGGGGAGTCCAGTGGCGATGCCACCCCAGATTCCCAGTCAGAAGAGGGGCTGGAATTATGGAGTGACATCGATGGTTCCAAAAGTCCCTGGTTGCAGAGGAAAGATGCATCTTGTTCAGGGGGTTTTTAACCACAGGCCCTGCCAGCAGCTCTGTACCTGGGGGAAGAGCTTCTCCTGGAGATCAAGGAATTTTCATGTCCGTTCATTTCTCTGTTGGTGAGGTGGCTCGATAGCTCATGCAGGCTTTGAAGGGTGAACACGATGTGCTGGGTTAGGTGGCACATGGAAGTATCAGCTCTTCCAATCTGTGTCCATCAACTCTGGAGTTTCACATTGCTGCAGTTCATGAGGGAAAAAAATATTTCTCCATGGAGCCTGATGCCTGGAGTGGGGGTAGTGCATCTCTGGGGGTTGTCTTTTTGGGACATAAGTCCTGGCCTGAATCTCAATCCCCCAGTTTTTTATTCCAGACCCATTGTGAGGTTCATTGTGGGTGACTAATGGTGGTGAGGCACTGGCCTTGGATACTTCCAGGGATGGGGCAGCCACAGCTGCTGTGGGCAGCCTATGCCAGGACCTCACCATGCAAGAATTTCTTCCCAGTATCCAATCTAACCTTGCCCTTGGTCCATGAAAAGCCCTTCCCCCTTGTTCTGTCACTCCAGGCCCTTGGAGCCCCTTTAGGCACTGGAATCTCCTGCTTGCAGGGATGGTGGCCCCAGCAGAGGGAAGAGCCTGTGCCAGGCTGCAGCTGCTAAATCTGGTTTTAAAGAAGAATATGAGGAGGTTAAATAGCATTAAATCCTTGATGAGAACTTCATCCCCCTTTCATTTGTTGACTCAGAATAATGAGCTGGAGCAGTGAGGATAGTGAGGAGCAGCCTGTGCCTGGTACTACCATGGCCACGTGTCTGCTGCTCGCTCTGCTGTGAACCTCCCTGTGTATGAATTGTCTGGAGTTTGATCAATTTGTTCAGTTTGATCACTCGCAGTGGCTGGTTTATGGCAAGGAAGTGGCACTGTGGTGTGGGAGCTGTGGCGTGGGACTGGACAGTGAACCTGGAGCCAAGTGGAAACTAAAACAGAACAACACCTGAGTGGAAGAACAGTGATTTGGAAAAGTGACCATGACAAGTGTTGGGTTTTTTCCCCCTGCTGGCTGTTTTGGAGAGTGAAGTGAGCTCCCTGCTCCGTGGCAAGCTGGCAGCCCTGTGGCACCGTCTGCCCAGGGTGTGCCTGCTCGTCTCTTTGCCTCCATCTGGGACAGATTTTCTCTTCAGACCTTCAAAATTCCCCCAACCATGAAAAACAGAGAGAGTGAAGCCCAGAGTGATGATTAAATGGGTGAGCATGGACCTGTTGGGAAGCTGCAGGCAGTGATTAGGCAGGCACGTGGGAGCCTGAACCAGCTGCTTCCATGCCCTGCTCGAGGCTTAAACTCCTTGTTTAGGGCCATGATGTCACCTAAACAGTTGGTGTTGAAGCTCCTTTGCATCCAGAGACCCTTAAGTTTTCCAAGCAAGCCTTTCTGGAGGAAAACTGCTTCTGGGTGAGCATGGACTGCATTTTGCTTGCGGGGCTTATTCTGGTGAGCATTTCAGTCTGTGAGCCCCTCGCTCCATCAGCCAGGTATTTGCTCCCCTGGGGTGAGGGGTGGGATTTTTGGGAGAGGTGAACAGGGATGCATCCAATCCTGTTGCCTCTAGTATGCCTTGCACAGCACCCTACCCCACAAGAACCTTTGAAATCCTGCCCTGCTCTGATTAATTTCTCGTCCATGAGAAGAAAAGCAGAAAAAAACCCTGAGAAAGGTAAAACCACATTGAATTTTACTCCCCTCCATGAATAAACCATGGCAGGCCGGCTCTGACTTTAATTTACATGTGTCCCAAGGCGGATCTAAGCCTGTTCTTCCTGAGGTGGAGGCCTGGTTTAATTAAGCAACTGCGTCATGTGGAGCAGGGCCTGCATTCCTCCGTGCAGCAGGAGAGATGGAGCCCCTGCCCGCAGGATGCCAGCCTGGATGCTGGGAAGCTCATGTTTATCTCATGAGTTAACCTCATGAGTTTATCTCATGACTTTCTGCCTATACAGCACTGAAAGAAGGGAACACAATGAGATGAGTGCTGTTTGTAATTAAGATGGCCCCGAGGCAGGAGCATCTCTGGGTGATCCAAAATTTGTGTGTTTGGCTACAAAGTGGTGAAGTTTGCACGAAAATGAGGTATTGGGACAAGGATCTGGGGACAAGGCTCTGCTGGGATGTCCCGTCCCCATGTGCTGAGGTTTCTGGTGTGGCTTGGGGTCCTGTGCAGATCTTCCTCCTTGGGAGCAGGAGGATACTTTAGGGCTGGAATGCATCTGGGTCATGCTCCTCTCCCTACTCTGAGGCCTGGATGCTGGGATTTGTTGGCTGATGGGGTGTTTTAGTCTCCCTTCTCAGCATGGTCAGGAAGGCAGGATGTGTGTGGTGGGTACCCTCCCAACTCTTCTGGCTTGGCATTGCTCCCAGTATGGAAAGCTCTCCAGATTAATTTGTGGCTGCCTGGCAGAGGGCGGCACAGCAGAGCACCCCTCGGCACTGCTGGCTGCCTGCTGGGCTCCCCATGGCCATGCCAGGCTGAGATGTTCCTGGAGAAACACTTGGCCTAATATAAAACGGAATCGGATCATTAAAAAGCAGATACGGGGGCAAAATCCTCACAAAACAACCTGCCAGCCTCCTCCCCAGGAGAGAGGGAGGAGGGAAGGGATGACAGGACAGCACCATGTAGGGATGCAATTAAACCTCCGGCACCACGCGCCTGCTCCCTGCTTGGATGTGTGCAGGGAGGATAACGAGGGCGATGAAAGCAGGGTGGGAAGGCAGCGCCCTCATCGCCCTTTGAAGGTGGCAGATGACAGCCCCTGCCTGTGGGTGACAGCCTGCCCAGTTCTGCTGCTTTCTCCCCCAACCTGCAACCTGTGTCATCATTGTATCAAAGACATTGAAGCCCAAATGCACGGACTGGGTGGCAGCCCAGGGTCTGTGTGTGTCCCCAGGGAACATGGTGTCACCACTGCCCCTGGCACTGCCCTGGAGGGCAAGTGGGAGCCCTGGGAAGCCGTGCCAAGTGCCTGCCCCTGGAGTCACAGCATCCTCTCAATGACACTTTCCTGTAGCACACAGTTTTGTGTGGGTGTTTGTTTGCCTGGATGGTGTCTCTCAGCTGAAAGTGTTGGAAGGGTGTCCTAGCTGGCATCTCGACCGCTCAGGGTGACAGCAGGATGGCAAGGAGAGCATTTTAAAACACCCATCTCTGGGGCTAAATGGTTTGAAAGCTGAAAAACTGATGGGTCTTTTTCTTATTTCATTTTTTAAATTTATTTAAAGATAGATTCTGTGTTGATAGTGTCTACAAAATGCACAAGGGGTTTCTAGCAAGCATCTCCTCTCTTTTTTTGGGGGGGAGTTTCATCAAAAAATTGTGAGCCTTGTGCAGAAGGTGTTGGGTTGAGGAGTCAGTATTTTTTCTTAAGGCTAGATTGTTGTTTGCAGAAAGGGGGGCCGTGAATCTTTTTCCAGCAGGCTGCAAATACAATGAGCCACAGTTTCTCCTTTTTTCCTGACCTGTGCTGTCCTCAAACCATGCTTCCCATCTCCCAGGGTGCTGGTAGGTGCTTCCACGTGTCTTTTTGGAGCAAGGCTGGATCATCCAGGCTCTTTAGTGCCTTTGCACCTGACAGTGCACTCCACACCTCCAGCTTGCTTGAGGGCATCATCTTGTGCAGCCCTGCTGCTTCTAATGCAGCTTTTCATCACCTGCTGTGCCAGAGTGCCACAGGTGTGCTTAAAAACACTGGGTTCACCCTGGAAAGGCACTGGACCCAAAAGGGAACCCAAAACAAGTGTGAATTTGGGGATACCTGGAAAAGGGGGTTTGTTCTGCCACAGCAGGGACAGAGGGGCATGGGATGGATGAGGCACTGTTGACTTGGTTTGCTGGATACCGTTGAGGTTTGGGGCAGGTCAGGGCTCTTTGAATCGCTGCTCAATCTGTAATTCCTTGGAGAAGGTCCTATTTTAAAATCTGAGAAGGAAAAATGCCACTCTGCATCCCCAGGGAGCTTTGGAGCAAGTTAATGTAGAGGCAATGTCTCTTTCTTTCTTCCTTCCTTTCTCCTTTTTCTTTCTCTTTTGACTTAAGCTTCCCTGAGAGAGTAATTAAAAAGTGCAAGTTCCAGGTGCTAACTGAGAGGATTTAGTTTGAGAGTGAAACACTTGGATACCCCCGTGCTTGAATATCCCCACGCTTGCACCCTTTCCACAGAGGCTGTGACGGTGGCTTGCCTCGGGCAGGAGCAGGGATGGATGAGCCGAGGGATTCTGCTCATCTCTGGCTCTTTCTAGGACTCCTGGCAGCTGGAATACAATGATGCAGCATACAGGAGAGTGTTAAGCAATAAAAAGCCCTTGCAGTGCTGCTATCTGCCACGAGTGCTTCCACAATCCATCCTGCTGCTGGGCACTGAACAGGCTCTCCAAGGAATGGGCACAGCCCCAAGGCTGCCAGAGCTCCAGGAGCGTTTGGACAATGCAGTCAGGGATGCACAGGGTGGGATTGTTGGGGTGTCTGTGCAGGGCCAGGAGCTGGATTGATGATCCTTGGGGCTCCCTTCCAACTCAGCATATTTTGTGGTTCTGTGATTCTGTGGTTTTGGCATTCTCACGTTCTGTGGTTCTGTGATTATGTGATCCCGTGGTTCTGTGAGTCTCAGATTATGTGATTGCAAGTTTCTGTGGTTCTGTGATTCTGTGATTCTCAGATTCTGAGGTTCTGTCATTCTATGGTTCTGTGATTCCCAGATTCTCTGGTTCTGGGAGCTGCAGAGGGAGGTGGCAGTGGGGACACAGCTCTGTGGTGCCTTCACTGGGTGTTTGCTGTGTATGAGACGTGTGACACATCCCTCCTCAGAGCCTTTGAGAGGATGTAGGAGAGGTTCAGCTCTGTCTGGGAGTCCCCAGTTGCATCCAGCTCTGTGGCCACATCCTTACAATCACCCCTTGGACGTGAGGGCAACTTGCAGCTATTTTTCCCCCGAACTTCCACTGATGACACCTCACTGCAAGAAGCCTGAGTTTCACCAGCCACCCAATGATGTTCCCTCCCACCCCCCGACACGTCAACCCTGGAAAAGGGATCCTGCTGGCACACTGACACCTAGGATATGCAGCATTCCTGGTATGCAGGCAGGATGATGGATCCAGGGGCAGCTTTGGATTGTGGGGGGTGTTAAGTGCTGAGCATCCTCCCTGCCGAGCAGCACGAGGAGTTCTGTGCCTCAGCATTCACAAACACACCCCTGGTGCCTAAATGTGAGGAAATGGATAGTTAAGCACATCATTAATCTTATCCAGCCCCCATAATCAACAATCAATTAATTCTCCTCCAGGCTGAAGAGATGCGGTTGTGCTGTAGCCTGGGCATTGGCAGAAAGAGCCTTTTCCCACAGGGAAAGCTGAGGCAGAGCCTCATCCTGCACTTGCCTGACACACTATCATGGATGCAGGCCTTGCCAGCTCTGGGAAGCTTTTGGAGCAGCCCTTCAACTAGGGCAAATGTTGCACTGGCCATTAGTGGGGTGATTTATTGCTCCCTCCTGGGCTTGAGTCCTCCGTCTGAGCCTTGCACTTGGACTGTAAGTTTGCCATGTGAAGGATTATGGATCCTACCGTGGCATTGCAGGGCCCTGGGGGTTTGTGCTGTGTTTTTGGTATGAGGTTCATGGTTCAGCTGCCCTAGAAAGAGGGGACACACAGGCAGCAGCCAGAGTGGAGTGCGGCACCCATGGTATATTTGGGAGGGAGGAGAAGGAATCCACCTCCCTGAAACTGTGGGAGGCTTTAGGCAAGCACAGTGTAATTACAGGAGAGAAAAGCTAATTTGTAATAGTAGCAATTAAGAGCCACGTGCCTGCAGATTACAGGAATTTGTGTATAAGTGAAGTGATAACGGAAACCTGTGGACGCTGGGTTGCAGGGTACCATGTTCATGGGTTTTGACAAAGCATCACTTGGATTAATTGTAATTAAACATTAACAAACCTCTTCAACCAACCCACCAACATGCCCTTGAGCTTAAAACTGAAGCATGTTCATAGCACTGCAATCCTCTCATCGTCCTCCTTCCCTCCTCCATTCTCTTCCATTAAAACACAAGTGGCTGTTCCCTGGTACTACTGCCCTCCCCTTCCTGCTCTTCCAAAGAATCTGACATGTTTCAGGTGTGTTCGGACACATCCTCCAGCTCCAGAGCCCAAATGTTCCCCTTTGCCCATCTCATGGATGCTCACCCTTCCTGTGGGAGCACAGATACACTCAAAGCCTTGGTGTCTGCTTGTGGTTTTGTCTCCTGCCTTGTGTATCTGGGTAACTCTGTGCCTCCTTGTGCTGTTATGGGAATAGGGCTCTGTGTGTGGATTGGGGAAGGGTCTGCATCCCACTGCCTTCTGCTGTGGGGCATCCTGAAGGTCCCCCTCAAACCCCCTGGAATGCACGGTGACCCTTTGTGTCTCACTGCCCACTGCATGAGGTGGTGGATTATAGCCCTGAGTGCTTCCTTGAGATGCCACATGCATGGGATGGCTGTGGTGGGATGTGGAGGACTCAGCAGTTCTCCCGTGATGGAGAAGAGGAAGGGCAATGGGAGATGATGGCTGGTTTCTCTGGAATGCCACGTGCTCACCCAGCTGTCAGGGCCATTGGAAAGAGACAGTTCATTGCAGCCAGCTGTGTGCCTCAGGCTAGTGGGGGGGAGATCTCCTGAATAATAAAATTGTAAAATATTGTTTTGATTTATTCTTTTCTATCATCTATTAATATCTGGAAAGGCTGTGTGAGCAGGAGGCCTTCATGAGTTTTGAATGACAGGTTAAAGGGCTCCAATAAAGATTAGATGGTCCACTATCTCCCAAGGAAATTGCATCAAAGTGGTTACTCCTGCTTGCTCCTATTAATTTCCTCTTCATGGCTGCTAGGAGATGCCTCATATCCTGATGCAGCAGACAGGGGCTAAGAGGCACTTTCCATTATCTCAATCATCGCCGTGTTTATGAGACACGTCGGGTGTTCCTCTGCAGACCTGTGCCTTGGCGGGGGATGGCATCACAAGGGCAGAGCTGGGAGCCAAACGGGGCTGGGACCACCCTGGGGTGAGGCCAGGAACAGTCTCTCCTGAGCTGAATGGAAGTCTGATCCCTTGGGTACATGTGCCAAAGTACAGATATTCCCTTCTGCAGCCTTTGGTTCTGTCGGATTTTGTTAGGTGTCAGGGATGGATGAGCATTTATTCATCAGTACCCATTGCTGAGGATGGGTGGGGTGGGGCAGAGATGAGGGACCCCTTCCCTGTCACTCCATCCTCGCCCTCTCTCCACAGAGCAGCGAGATGGTTGATTAATGAAACCTCCCCTGTGGCTGATTAAACCCTCACTGTAACTGGAACATCTTCACTGTTATGAATTAGTTGCCATTTCCTGCTTGAATGAACACGGAGCCTGGGAAGCTCCAGCCCCAGGCTGCAGGGGATTAACGGGATGGACCCATAACACACTGTCATGGGTGTCACACCGACTTCTTAATTAAATATTTAAATTTTGCATGGAAAAAGAGCTGTGGGACCTGAGCAAGGCTGTTGGGGTGGTGGAAAGGGACCGTTCAGATCACCAGAAGAGGAGCACTGTCCTGCCCCTGCTAGTCCATGTCCCCATGGGTGCTACTGGGGATGGGGGTCCCACAGCTCCCCTGCCAACCCCCTGCCTGGGTACGAGCAGTAGGGAGTGAGGCAGCTACTGCAGCCCCCTTGCTCTGCCTGGCTAAAGATTGTTGCCATGTGGTTGCAGTGTTTGTTTAGGGGCTTCAGGAATAATCCATGGCCAACATGGAAAATTCTGGCCATCCTAGATTCATGGGAAGGTGCTACCCCATTTAGCACTGATACAAGTGTGAAGCTTCGCCCTCTCCCTCTCCTCCTCCTCTTTCCCCTCCCCCGTCCCCTCCATCTCCCTCTTCCTCTCCCTCTCCTCTTCTCCTCCCTCTTCCTTCTCTTCTTCCCTTTCCTCTTCCTTCTCCTCATCATCTTCTTTATCCTCTCCTCTTCCTTCTCCTCTTCCTCTCCTCTTCTTTATCCTCTCCTCTTCTTTATCCTCTCCTCTCCTCTCCTCTTCTTTATCCTCTCCCTCTCCCTCTCCCTCTCCCTCTCCCTCTTCTCCCCTCTCCTCTCCTCTCCTCCCCATTCCAAGGACAGGACTTGCTTTCCCCTGTGTCCCAAAATGACTCAGGACCCACCTGCTCTGCTCTCTCTTGCAGCCTGTCCTGCAGGGACGTTCAAGGCCAGCCAGGGTGGGGGGCTGTGCGTGCCGTGCCCCCCGAACAGCCGCTCTACCGCCGAGGCCTCGCCGGTCTGCGCCTGCCGCAATGGCTACTACCGGGCAGACTTCGACCCGCCGGCCGCCGCCTGCACCAGTGAGTACGGGATCGGGGCTGGGGGGCTGCAGGGGCTCGCTCCCCTCGCTCCTGGGGCAGCAGCAGGGGTAAACTCTCTATCCATGTGGAGTTTGTTTTATTTTCTCCCCTGTCCCACTGTGGATGGGAGCGAGAGCATGGCCGGGTGGGCAAGGTGGAGGGATGGGATGGCCCCACATCCTGCCTTGCTGGCAGCCTCTGGAATTTATGTGTCACCCCAGCAGCGGCAGTGATGGCAGGGAGATAGTCCCCAGGATAAATTAGGATTTAAAGTTATCTGCTCTGGCTGTCTTTTTCATAGTCTTGCAGATGGAGTATTTTTTAATAGCGAGAAGGCTGCATTAAGCATTGGTATTCAGCAATGCATTGCTGCTCGGCTGCCTGCCCGAGCTGCCTGGCATGGCAGCAGTGTCCTCAAGCCTGTCTTTTGGTGGGAAAAGAGCCCAGGAGGGAGGAAAAAGCTGCTGTGCTCTTCAGCCTGCTGGGAACTCAGGCCTCAACTCCCCCCCAGATACACTCCAGGCCCTTGAACCAGCCTGTCATGGAGCTTTAGCACATGGATGCTCTGGACCCTCCATGCTGGGAAGCGTCCAAAGCACATGTCAGAAACAGAGAAAGGATTTGTGTGTTTTGCTGGATCACCTGAGCTCTCATAAAGGTATTCAGCAGGTTGCACAACTACAGATAATCTACAGAGCTTTATTATGCCTTGTTACATAACTGTTGTACAACGGTTCTGCACTATAGGAATGCAGGGGAAGAATTCTCTTTGCTGATTTTTATTTCTTTTCATCAGTACTTGATTTTGCAGTACTCCAGTTTGAGGTGCCAGCTGTTCACCCGCAAAGTTTCTCTATGTCAGAGGAGTACATAACATTTTGGAGCTGTAGGCACTGCCCTGGACTGGAAACCTTCCAAGGGTGATCCCTGCAGTTCCTGGGCCCCTGCGAAGGAGGAAAGGGGTTGCAGTCAAAGTGGGAGGAATCTGGGGAGGCAGCAGTTTGCCGCTGGGACAGGGAAGCAATTACGGGTTCTCTTTCTTGAGAAGATATTATCTGCTTAAGGTATAGAGAGAGGATTTGGATTAAGGCTTCTGAGACAGGTTGCAAATTTCTTGGGATAACTCACTAATATTGATCCTTTGAGCCTTTGTGAGTCCTGCAGTCTTGTTCCCCTGGGGAATCAAGGTCCTTCTCCCTGCTCCTTCCCCTACAACACTCCTGTAACCCTCTTTGACATCTCCACCATGGGGGAGCCTGGCAATGCTGTGGTGCCTCAGGTCCAGGAAAGCCCTTTCCAGCGAGGTTGCTGCACTGGTGGCAGCTCCAAAACAGACACTTTTACTCCTGAAGAGGAAAAGGTTTAAAGGGAATGGAATTCTATTATCTTAATTTTTTTTTTAAAGCTGTCGTTTCCCCGGGCATTTGAACAAAATGTTTCATCTTCGTTATCCACGGCAGCAGCTTAGAGAGGCTCCCAGAGTGTCTCCATGCAGAATGACCTCTCCATCCCACCAGCCACATCACGATGGTGCTGATGAATCTGTCCCTGTCCAACCCATCCCTGGCCACTAATGGGGCTGATTTATCCACAGCCCTAAGGATGTTCCTTGGCACGCACACACACACACACACACACACTTGGAGGGCTCCCGTGGGATGGGTTTCCCCAAGACAGAGCATGCTTCTCTCTCTTAACCTTTCCTTGGAGGTCAAGTCCTCCATCATTTTTATTTCTCCCAGTATCATGGCAAAGTCCTTTTTTCTTTCTTGGAAGCGCACCCCCAGCCCAGCCAGCATGAGGAATTCCTTGCTTCCCTTATTTAATGTAACCAAGCAGCTGCATTTTGTGGTTTTGGCTGCGGAGCCATCCTGGCTGACCCCAGATCCTTCCCCAGATCTGTGCAGATGTGTGTTTGTACCTCAGTGATGCTCTCCTGGATTCCTCCTGAATGGACTGCAGCCCTGATCCAGCAGCACTTGCAATCGGAGCCACGTTCAATTCCCATCCTCCAAAGCATTTGTGATGGCTCCTGGCGGCTTTGATCAATGCAATCTTCATCTCTTGTCCAACATGGGAGCTGCTTGCAAACCATGGAGTGGTGCTGGCTCTCTTCCATGCTAGGAAATTCCCAGGTTTCCAACTCAAAATATTGAACCCTTAATAACCACTTTCCATTTTTGACTCTCTCTTCTCCTGCTGCTCCTCTGATTCTCCATGGTGCTGGCTAAATGACTTTTCTCTTGCTGGGATAACCTACTTGAGGTGCTTCTCCACATGAGCACTGCAGTTATCTCAGCATCTCCCGAGGGGATTAAAATGGGTCCATCTTCATGGATGGATCTGCGTGCATTTCGCATGGAGGTTTTTTGGAGACTTAAGTGGGTTTGTGGTGTGGGAGTTGTCATCTCCATCTGGGAAACTTGTTTGCAGTGCAGGTGGTTGTTGTTGCCAGTGCGGAAAGTCTGACCCTGAGCTAAGCAAAGCTGTGGACACCAAATCCCTCCTGAGAGAGGGGGTGATGGATAGTGCAGAGCCCTGGGGCGTCCTGCTCGGTACTAGAGCCTCCAGGGCAGGCCAAGGACCTGTCTCAATGCCTCTCCTTTCCCACAGGCGTCCCATCGGGCCCCCGCAACGTCATCTCCATTGTCAACGAGACGTCCATCATCCTGGAGTGGCACCCGCCGCGAGAGACGGGTGGCCGGGACGATGTCACCTACAACATCGTGTGCAAGAAGTGCCGCTCGGACCGGCGCGCCTGCTCCCGCTGCGACGACAACGTGGACTTCGTCCCCCGCCAGCTGGGGCTCACCGACACCCGCGTCTTCATCAGCAACCTGTGGGCACACACCCCTTACACCTTCGAGATCCAGGCAGTCAATGGCGTGTCCAACAAGAGCCCCTTCCCACAGCAGCACGTCTCCGTCAACATCACCACCAACCAGGCCGGTGAGTCCCGGTGTGATGCCAGGGAGTTTGGCTGTCTCCCTGCCAGCTGCGGGCTCTGTGTGGAGTCAAGCTCTGTGTCCGAAAGGAAAAGCTCCCCGGGTGTGAGGGTGTGTGATGGCTGTGGTGCCCCCAGCCCTGAGTGGGGAGAAAGGCCAGGAGAAGAGGGGGGAAGAGGAGTGGGGATAGGGAAGGGTTGCCTGTGCCCTGGGCAGGGTGAGAGTTGGCTTGTGGGAGGGATACCTGCTTTTATCCCCCTCTGGATTGCTTGGGGATGAAATGGCATCACCACTTTCCCCCTTTTCCCAGTTGGGAGAAGGGAGATGGGGTGAATCCAGTCTTGAAACGCAGTCTGACTGTGTTACAGCACAGAGAGAGCAGCATCCCGGGGCTGAGTCCAGGCTCTGTCTCCTCTGGTACATCCCTCTCCCATCATTTGCCTCTTGTCTCCTTTTTCAAGCTCCCCTGCTCCCTTTCCTCTCTCCAGTCAGGCATCAGGAGCTGAATGAACAGCTCTAGGTCAAACAGGGATGCTGGTGGAATGGGTGTGCAGATGGCAAGGGTGCAACTGGTCCTGGGCTGCGCTGAGGATCAGAGGACATGGAAACCCATGTGCTCTGGGTTTAAAAAGAGGTTGGGAATTCCTGCTTTGTGCCAGGGCAGGCAGCCTTCACTATCCTTCTCCCTCTGGATAGCACAACGGAGAAATTTGGTGTAAATATTTCAGTGTAAATATTTCAGTGTAAACCAGTGTAAATATTTCAGCCTCCTGGCTCCAGGGAATACAAATCTACACTTGTGCCTGGCTGACGTCACTGTCTGCTGAACCATGTGCAGCCAAACCTGCCTCTTGTTTCCAGGCCTTTTTTTTCCTGGGGTGGATTTTTGGGTTGTTTCTTAGCTCTTCTGCCACCATGGGGAGCTGGGAACAGCCAGGCCACCCTTATCTGTCTGTCTGTACCCCATTGGTCCCTGTTTGTCTTGCAAAGGCTGATTACAAACACGGAAATGCTGGGCTGTGGGGTAACCTGATAGAAATGCACCAGGGATATCCAGGGCATTGGTGCTCTCCCTCTAAAATCTCTTTGGCTTTGCAGAAGGTTTTTCCAACCATTTTCCTAGCCCCATCCAAGCTAATAGGAGTTAATAAAACAGCAGTCAAGCTGGGTGCTTAATTTCAGCCCGTGAGCATCTTCCCAGAGTAGATGTGGAGAGATTAAAAAAAATAATATAGGATTAAATATTCTGGGTAAACAAAGGCAGCGCTGAACTATCCACATCTCCTATTGAAACCATGAGAAACAGGGCTCCTGCCACTCCCAGATTCCTTCCAGGGCATGATCCCATGCCCCAGGCTGGTTGTACCAGGTTCAGGTATTCCCTGGATCCACACAGGGGAAGCATTTTCCTTGCCCAGCACTGCCTGTACTCTGGGCATGGTAAGGAGGAGGGCAGAGATGGCTGGACTGGGAGCTGGCTCTGTGGACAGAACATGCCAGTGCCCTGTTGGGTGCGAACAGACTTGGATACCTTTCTTTTGACAGGATTAAGTGCAGGATTAGGGCTGTATTGGCTGGCTCTGCCCCTTATAAGTATATCTTGGAGGGCAAAAGCATATGGCAAAGGGTCTCCTGACTGATTTAGTGGCTCAGTGTCCCTAATGGTGGAAGGATAATGTTGCTGTTCTCCTGGGAGAAGCACATTTGGGGCTGAGGATGAGCATCCCCTGAGAGCCCCTAAGAGCAGCCCCAGCAGCTTTTCTGGAGGCAAAGCTGCGCTAGGCTGTCCCTGCCTGGTTTCCTGTCACTGTCCTCAGGGTGGGCAGAGTTTTGCTCCCACACCCCATTCCTGAGAGCACGTGGGGTGGCAGTTGTGGCACAGCTCCCTGGGTGCTGAGTGCTGGCTCCCCAGAGAGGCTGTTACAGCAAAAGATGTCACACAGAGCTGGAGCCTGTCAGCAAACCTTGGTTTGCCCCGCTGGGGAGAGCTTTGCTGTGTCTCTCCCACCACGAGAGACATCCTTGGAGCAAGCAATCCCAGGGAGAAGGAACACCAAGGATTTCCAAGCCCTAATTAAAAGGAGTAGTTGGTTTAAATAGCAGAATTCCCTCAGTGGCTTGCTGCTCTGCTTCCATGTAAAGCTGCTGAGACGCTGGTCTTCCCACTGCTAATGAGTGAGCTGGTCCCACGGGGAAGCCAACCACAGGCATGGGAGATTTAGGATGCCATGGGGATTTTCCCTCTCCTCAGGGCCATTTTTCCGACCCCTCTCCATTAATTTTCCCTCTCTCCTCACTTCCTCGGCAGCCCCCTCCACCGTGCCCATCATGCACCAGGTGAGTGCCACGATGAGGAGCATCACACTGTCCTGGCCCCAGCCTGAGCAGCCCAACGGGATCATCCTGGACTACGAGATCCGCTACTACGAGAAGCTGAGCCGCATCTGCACGCCCGACGTGGGCAGCACCGTGGGCTCCAGGCCGGCCCCGGTGAGCCTGGGGGGAGCCCTGCCCTGGGGACTGGGCTGGGGGGCACGGGGGCAGGGGGAATGTCGATGGGCTCTGAGACAGGCTCTGCTGGGGATGGTCAGGTAGGACAGGCCCCAGCTCACCTGAGCTGCCTCCAGAAGGTGGGAGTGAGTTGTGACTGCAGATGTTGAATCACAGAATCAGAATCACAGAGCAGCTTGAGTTGGAAAGGACCTTAAAGCTGATCTAGTTTCAAGCTCCTTGCCATGGGACACCTCTCGCTAGATCAGGTGGCTCAGAGCCCTGCCCAAGCTGAGTCATTCCTTCCCTGTGGCAGCATTTCTCCAGCACATCAGTGCCCGTGGCTGCCTTGGCTCTGGTGTTTGCTAGGATAAGCAGGGACCTGAATCATGGGGATGGCATCAGGAGGAGGGGAGGGGGTTGGAGAGGACCTGGGAAGGTTATGGGGGTTGTCCCTGCCCCGGGTCACTGCCTGCCACTGGTCCTGTCCCTGGCAGCTGTCCTGCCCTGCAGGGGACATGCTCCCGACCCCTGCGATGAACCATGCCCGGCCCAAGCTGTTCCATCCCTCCCATGGCTTGCCAGCTCTAATGAATTCCTCTAAGTGTGAATAATTAGATGATCTCAGCAGTGGCCTCTCACCAGCAAAGCACTGGGGAACGTGCTGAAAAATGAGAGTGGGGACACATGAGGTTTCCACCAAGGTCTAGGCCAAGGACCTGTGCCAGCAGAGCAGGACTGCAGGGGCTGGGGATCTCAGCAGAGAGTTGCCCTTGAACCTGCCTGAGCAGGGTCTCATAGGGCACATTATGGTGTTTCGTGTAATCACAGAATGGTTTGGGTTGGAAGGGACCTTAAAGATCATCCAGCTCCAACCCCCGTACTGTGGGCAGGGCCTTCAGGTTTCCATAACTGTGGGATGTTTCTGAAAGGCACAGGGACGTCAGTCATTTGAAGAGGAGGAATCTGTTGTTCATAAATTATTTTTGCTCTGGGTGATCTTATTGTTTCCCTTTGCTACTCTGTGCTGCCTGCTCTGGTGGGACCAGGGGGCTGCATGAGCGGCACGTGCTGCAGGGACCTCCCCAGTTCCTTGTGGGTCCTGTTTCATAAAATCATAAAATGTCCTGGGTTGAAGGGACCTTGAAGCCCATCCAGTTCCACGCCGTGCCATGGGCAGGGGCACCTTCCAGTATCCCAGGTGTCTCCAAGTCCCATCCAGCCTGGCTTTGGACACTTGCAGGGATGGGGCAGCCACAGCTTCTCTGGACAACCTGTGCCAGGGCCTTCCCACCCTCACAGGGGAGAATCTCTTCCCAACATCCAACCTAAATGTACTCTCTGTCAATGGGAAGCCATTCCTCCTTGTCCTGTCACTCCAAGCCCTTATATATAGTCCGTCCTTATCATTCTTGTAGCTCCCTTCAGGTACTGGAAGGCCACAATTAGGTCACCCCAAAGCCTTCTCCAGGCTGAGCAATCCCAGCTCTCCCAGCCTTTCCTGTGGGATCCTCTGTCAGGGACGTTCCTGAAGCAGAACCAGAGCCTCTCCTCTATCCCCGTGCAGCCCTCAACAGGGACAGGTGGGCTCCAGTCCCACTGTCCTGTCGCTGTCCCCAGTCCCTGTCACACTGACCGTGGCTCTCTTGGGCTGCCCGCAGGACCACAACGAGTACAACTCGTCCATGGCACGCAGCCAGACGAACACGGCGCGGCTGGAGGGGCTGCGGCCCGGCATGGTGTACGTCGTGCAGGTGCGCGCCCGCACCGTGGCCGGCTACGGCAAGTACAGCGGCAAGATGTGCTTCCAGACCCTGACTGACGGTGAGTCTGGCCGGGCCAGCGGCGTGCTGCTGTCTCTAGCTTTGTGCTCTGGTTGGATTCAAGGAGCTGGTCTGCACAAACCTCTGTCCCAGCGGGAAGCGTGGCGGGGCGATTGACGGCGGTGTCCCGTTAACCGCCAGCGGGAGGAGTGATCCGCTCTCAGTCTCCCAGCTCCAGGTTTTCCCCACTGTTCATTTCTGTCTCTGCCGCCTCCGGCTGTGGGGACAGAATCCCCTGGCACCGACTGTGAGTCTGGCACGGTGTGGTGGGGTGAGAGGAGGGTTGTAGACCCTTGGAGGAAGGACTCTGGGAGGCTTTTCTGGGATACTTGGAGTTCATGTGAGCCATCAGGGCAAAGCTGGGATGGTCAGACCCATCTGAAAGCTGATTGCCCATGCCAAAGGGGTGTGTCAGGCCTGCTCATGACCTTCATGACAGCTTTTGGCCCCAGCCCTTCCCTGCACCCACAAACACTGGCTTCCTTTAGAAACTACTAACTCCTGTGAGGGTTTTCTGTTAATCCCAGCTTCAGGACCAATCCAGAAGTTGGTGAATATAGCAGGTCCTCCTACCCCTAGGGCAGCCGGGAGCCCATTCCTTGTTGCTGCTGGCGTGGTTCTGATGCCTTGGATTCTAACTTTCATATTTTTTGAATCCTGTCCTGCTCAGTGTGTAACTCTGAAGTATCTTGTAGCCTGGGAGCTGCTGTTCTCTCATGTTCACATTGACATAACAAAGCCTCTCCGAGCCTGCTCTCCAAGGACACCCAGACTGTCCTGGGCCCAAAATGTGTAAACCAACATCTTGAGAAGGGGAGGCTAAGCTTGGGGAAATGCCATCATTAGCTAAAGTTTGAATTGGGGAATTGGTGCTAAGATGCAAATGGCCCAAAGCTATAAAGGTGTGAAGAACTCGTGACTTGGGGTCGATCTTGGGCTCCACTGTGAGAGCAGCCTCTGGCTCCCCAGGCTGTGCCTTTGAAGGCCTTTCCAATAAATATCCACCTTTATTTCCTTCCTCCTGTCCAGTCTCTGTCTCTAGGTAGCCACTTCAGGCATCAGTTCCTTCACTGCTTAGGTGACATCCATGGCTCCCAGCTTCACTGCCTGTCTTTCCTAAAGATTTTCTTGTTTCCTAAAACTTTTCTTCTTCCCTAAAATGGATCACCCCATGCTTGCATTCATGTCGAGTGCCAGCTGGGGTGGGAAGAGGAAAACCATGCCGGGTGACCAAGGGGAAGGAAATGGTAATAAACCCCCCTCCAATGCCTCAAATATTCAGGATTAGAGAAGCAAGAAGAAAAATCCTGCCTCAAATAAGCAATTAATTGAAATTTAATAAGAATGGATTGTGTAGCTTATTAAATAATAATTGATTGTTAGATGAGAATTTTTTCAGGATTTAAGCAGCATGCAAGAGATAAATCTAGTTGCCAGTAATTAACTGCAGAGTAGAAAATACACATGAAATGGTGCTAAATGCTTTCTTTTGGATTAATTTTATTTTAACCCTTGCATGTGGCTGCTGGTGCAGCCTGGCAGACCTTGGTGAGGCAATTGGAGAGAGGGGTATTTCTGGAATGCTACAGAAGCCCCAGGAGTGTGGGATTTGCTGGATACTGCCTGTTGAGAGTACCCACACCACTGATGGGGCAGGGAAAAATGAGGGAGACACCAGATGCTTAGTGGGGAAGGGATGCTGTGGGTGCCATGGCTCTGCAAAAGGACTTGTCTCTTGTTGAGATATTAAAACGTACAAGCAGACCTGCAGTGAGGGCTCCCAGGTTCTCCTGAGCCTCACTCCCAAAGTTCACCGTGGTGTGGTGGACTCTCTTATGTCTGATCTGGGTGAAGTCTTGGCACAGCATTCTTTGGCTGGCTTGGTTATTAATGGTGTTTTCCTCCCTTCCTACAACTTGTAGGAATTTTGTGTCTTTGAAACCCCATGTTAAAATTGGTTGAAGTGGCCAACAGGTTTTAATCACAGAGTCTCAAAAAGGTTTGGGTTGGAAGGGACCCTAAAGCTCATCTTGTTCCAACCCTCTGCCATGTGCAGAGACACCTTCCAGTAGATCAGGTTGCTCAATGAATGCATTTATTGAGGAAAGGGAAATGCCAAAGCCATGGACAAAACCACCTTGTGAACCTCACCTCTGGGAAACTGGGTCCATGCACATTGGTCTGACATTATTTCCAGGATCTTCTCTCCCCTATCTTTAAGCGAAAGATGTGTGAGCCAAGCGTGACAATCCTACCCAGTGCAACACGGCACTGGCTCATCACCTGCCTCAGCTGATCCCCCTGCCTGGATCCCCCTTGTCCCACCACCTTGGGAGCAGCACCCATGCAATCAGAGGAGATCCCTTCCCGAAGGCTGCTCTCACTCCATGAGTGTGCCAGGGAGGATTGACCCTGTCCCTCTTCTCTCACAGACGATTACAAGTCAGAGCTGAGAGAGCAGCTGCCTTTGATCGCAGGGTCTGCAGCGGCCGGAGTGGTCTTCATCGTCTCCCTGGTGGCCATTTCCATCGTCTGCAGCAGGTGAGTCCCTGTGGGATCAGTGTCCCTGGAAGGTGGAGGTGGTGAGGTGCTGATTAGGGGTAGGAGGAGGGGCAGGATGGGGGACCCATGTGACCAGAGGTAGCAGCACGATGCCCCTGCTCACGGAGTGTTGCTGGCAGGGGAGCGGTTTGGGGCCTGGCAGCTGCTGATCGCTGAAGCCTGGCTGTTCTCTCCCCTGTCCTCGCAGGAAGCGTGCCTACAGCAAGGAGGCTGTGTACAGTGATAAACTCCAGCACTACAGCACCGGCAGAGGTGAGCAGGAACAGTGGGAAAAACACACAGGGGAGATGCTCCCAAACCTGCACTCCACGTGTGCCCCACTCCTCCCCTTCCAAGGGGGACTGTGGTGTGGTGGGAGTCCCCATGGCAGATGGACAGGACCACAGGGTGGGAGTGGAGGAATCCACATCTGTCGGGGTGTGGAGGAGGGCAGGCAGCAGTGCTGCAGCGCTGTGGGTGGGAAGAGTACCAGGGGAATGATGATGGATTTGGGGGGATGTAGGGGACAAGGGATGGGGAGAGGATGCTGTGAAGACTCACAGAGGAGGAAAGGAAGGGGAGAGGTGCATTTCAGACGGGAGGATGAACTCCTGATCTCCTGCCAGAGGCTCTGTGGGCCTGGATTGATGCTGGGCTGTTCGAGGGATTGTGGATTTTGGGAGCATGGCTGAGGTGTGAGTGCTGGTGGCTGGCATTGCTGCTGTCCTGCTGATGCTCACCCTGTGCCTTGCTCTGGGAAGGATGTGCAGCAAGTTACTGGGAATATTTAAGTGGCTTTGCTGATCCCCTTGGCAAACAATTAGGAGAGCCTGGTCTTTTCCTAGGAGATCTCTGTGACTGGTGGAGCTGTGCACCAGAATTAATTCCAGGTGTATTTGTGTGTAATGCCTGCTCTGGTGGCCCTCCAGCAGCCAGCACTGAAAATGAGAATAAAGCAGCAAAGCAGCAGCTTTGGGGGGCAGGATTTTCCTGGTGTCTGCAGGCTCCGTGCTCCATCCCTGCGGGATGTAAATCCCATTTATGCTTTCCTGGAGATGCTTCCCAGGTGCAGTTTGCAACCTTGTGGGAAGAACCATCTTGGTCCTGTGTGCCTCCTTGGGGGAAAGAGGTGTGGGATGCAGGGATGGAGGAGGGATGGGTGGGGAAGGCAGGGAGCAGTATGGGTGAGCAGAGGGGAGGAATGGGGATGGAGCAGTCAGCCTGGTACAGAAAAACAGGAGGGCTGAAGAGGGGATTGGAGATAAGCAGGAGAACCCAGCCAAGACAGCAAGGCACACCGGATCTCTTTAGATGCTCTTGGCATCACACTGAACCCTCCCAATATGGTGGCAGTACTGTGGGGGGCCCTTAACCTCCTGGCAAACAATAAACTGTTTTCCAAACATCACCAGGTGATCCTGAAATGCAAGGGGCCTGTACGTTTCCTCCCTCTTTTCTCCACGTTTCTGAAATGTGGGGGGCAGGGCAAGATTTATTTTATGCCTGGTGGATAAACTCATGTCAGGCTGCAGGCAGACTGATTTTTCACATTTTTCCCCTGTTTTGAAGCATCTCCTACCCCACATGTCTCCCTAGCTGACCCCAAGCACCCCAAAATCCAGGATGCTCAACCTAGGTAGGAAAGCAATGAAGCATGTGCCTATCCTGGGTTTCTAAACCTGGGGGCTGTGAGGGTTGCTGTCAGAAATTTGGGGTGCCAGCAATACCCTGTCAAGGTTAGTGAGCCTCCGGGTGCTCCACCAGTGCAGAGGCTGGAGCAAAACAGGTGGGAAATTTGTGGTGAGCAACTAATGGAGTAACGAGAGCATCCTCTGGAACAAATCACTGTGTGTTCAGTGGCATGGCAATTACAGCCTCCCAGCACAGCTCTGCCATCCCTCTGGCAGCCCCTTGGGATCACCTGCTGCTGGCAGAGTGCTCCGAGTGGATTTTGGGGTGAGATGGGGTCTCTTGGGGTGTAATTTTTCATGGTTTATCCCTTCCACAGTTTCACTGGGAGCTCTGAGATTGGGGAAATAGGGAAAACACCCTGTTGAAGCACCAGCAATTCAGCAGGAAGGGTTTTTCTCTGTCCCCATGGTGTTTTTTGCCAAGGAAACATGATACCAGAAGGAACTCGACGCTAGAGTCAGGGTCGTGGTGCAGAGCGCTTCAACTTTTGAAGAGTGATTAAAAAATTGCCATTGTCTGCAGTAGTGAAAAATGGCCTAATCCAGTTTTCAGGATTCTTGGGATGTTTTTAAGAGCACAAAGCTCTTTGCAGGCAGGCTCACCACGGATGCCTTTGGTGGTGCACTCCGGTACCTGGAATTTCACCCAGCTTTTGCTGGTGTGGCCAGGGCTGAGGTTGGCAGAGATTAGGAGTGGGTTTAGATGCCCAGTCCCTCATTTGGGTAGGATGAGGATGAGAGGGAGCTCATCCTGGTGTTTACTGAGCCTATGGACAGTGCCTGAGGCACATCAGAGTGTGTTTGAAAACCAGCCTGTGTTGACAGAGGACAGGAAACTTGGGCATTGTTTTCTCCTCTATTTTTTCAATATTTTGATCAGTGAGCCAGTCTCCGTTATGATCCTGTAAATCCCTTTGTAATCCTGGCTGGAGCATCAGCTGCTCTTGTAAAAGAATTTATGGGGCAGTTAAAGTGTATGAGGCAGAGCCATAAAGGGATTTATGAACTGGGAGATGCACAGATGGCTTCATTGCAGCCTTGCCTGCCTCCGAGGTGCAGAACTTTTGCCCCAAAGGCCCCTTTTGGGGGTGAGGATGCTCCTGCCTGGTCCCTGCTGAGTCCTCAATGCCCCACAAGCAGCTCTTCCTCAGTGGCTGTTTCGCACCAGCAGTACCCACTGTGAGGCTTTCATGCCTCCTCCTGAATTATTTTGCAGCTGGGAGCTGATTTAGATTCCTGGTGCAGAGGTGATGCTGTGGTCCATGCATCCATCTTTATGCTGGCTCTGGAAGGACTCTGGGAAGCACCAGTGTGATGGGATCATGGCCTTGGAAAGGTCCTGAACAGTGTAATTGAAGGCTGTTAATCCCTGTAAGGGTGTGGTGCCTTGAGGAGGGGACCAGGCAGTGATGTCCCTCCTGGTCTCCTCCAGAGATGACCTTGAGGGGCTGCTATGCCATCCACGGTCCCCTTTTTGGGTGACAAATGGCACAGGAAGCTGACCTTCCCCCCCAGGGGGACACCACAGCCTGTAGGTCCCTTTTGGGTGGTGGTACAGCATCGGTGTCCCACTGAGCCCTGTGACCTCACTGTGCCCCTTGGCAGCTCCAGCTCTGCAAGCCCCCCCCCGGCGTCCAAAAGCCATGTCTGCAGCCCCATTTAGGAAATCTGGGGACCTGTTTTCATTTTTTTTCCCCTTTGGAAAAGGGCAGGAGCCCCCTTTCTGCATGTCCCTGCAGCATGGCCGGATCCTGCTGCCACGCATTGCCCCGGGCGAGGAAGGGCACATGTGTCCCCACGTCTGGCCAAGCCGTATTTCACGGAGCCATCCAGGTTGTTGGTTATAATTGCTGCACTCTGTCAATTTAGTAGCCTCCACAAAGCCATCAGAGGCCTTTTTGGGTAAATAAATATTTCTTCACTAAAGTGTGGAGCCTCATAAAGCCTTCACCGTAAAGCCAGCACGCTGTAGTTCAGGTCTGTAACTGCTCCCATCGCCAGGGAGGAGGAAGAGGAAGAATAAGGGTAGACAAGCAGAGGGCAGAGAGGGAGAGGAGGAGGTGCAGGGGAGAGTTGGGTGAATTGTGGCCCAGAGGGGTTGATAAAGGTCTGTGGAGGTGGTGTAGGTGAGCACAGTGATAGCAGCCACTTAGCGGAGAGTGTGAGGACAGAACTCCAGTTCTTGGCCATGGTACAACTGCTCTTGGTTTTCCAGGCTGACCAGAGACTATGGGGATCCACTGTACCTGGCATTGTTCAAGGACAGGTTGGTTGGGGCTTGGACCAAACTGATTTAGAGGAAGGTGTCCCTGCTCATGGGGGATGGTACAGGATAAACTTTGAGCTCCTTCCAACCCAAGCAATTCTATTAATTCTGTTTCTGTAATTCTCTCCCTTTTGCTGTTGTTCTTGTCTCCCTGTAACAAGGGTCTCCAGGGATGAAGATTTACATCGACCCCTTCACCTACGAGGACCCCAACGAAGCTGTCCGAGAGTTTGCCAAGGAGATCGATGTGTCCTTTGTGAAGATTGAAGAAGTCATTGGGGCAGGTGGGTCTCTCTGTCTCCTGCTGCCCATCCTTCCCTGCCCTCTCTGCTGCTCCTGTGTGGCTGGGCTCCCACCTGGAGCAACTTTGTGGGGGAGCACTCATGGTCCTTCAGCTGGAAGCCCTCAATGAAGCCTTGAAACATCAGGCTTTCCTGGGTTTGTGATGGGTTAGGGTGGACACGAGGTTGTTCTATGCTCTCAAAGTTCCTTTGAGGTGGGAAAGGCTCCGGAAATGTATTCACTGGCTGACCATGGCGCCTCTTGGGATTTTCCATGTGATAACAAGAAAAGCCCAATCTCAGTGTAGTCTGTGCCATATGCCCATACATATGTATATATACACACACATGCATGTGTGTGTGTGTGTGATCTGTGCTGTTTTATTGCCATTTTTAAATAACTGTGTCATACTCTTAGAGGAGAAAGTGAGAAGCCAGGGAGGGGAAGCTGTGAGGAAGCAATGAGTCAGTTTGGTTGGGATCAAGTTCAGCAATGTATCACCTGCCCTTTGCTGCTCATCAAGGCAAAGTAGCTGCAAACATGACTTAAATGTAATCCCTCCACGGGCAAATTTTGCTTTGGTGAAGTGAAAACTCTCCTGCTTTCTCTGTATTTTAAATCAGAGAGCAGCAATGTAAACAGCCCAATTATTTCCCACGCCAAGACAAGTGATGTGCAGAAAGGCAGCCGAGATTATCAATGCTGACACCTGATATTTGAGGTAGTCCTTAAATGCTGATGCACTTTCCCTCCAAATCCTCCTTGTGGGGGTTTTCACAAGTGGCTGCAGCCTCTGCCTGTGTCGATGTTGGGCTCTGTCACTTTGGAGAAGGTTGCAAACCTAAACATATCCCCAGTAGCAGACATTGGCCCTTTTAAAGAGGGCAGGTGGGCAGATTCGTAGAGGAGAGCATTGTTGAAGTGTGAACTGGCTGCCGTTTCCCAGCTGGGCAAGGACCCTTGCTCTTTGCAATGTTTAGTGTGGAGGAGGAGGAGGAGGTAGCAGCTCTGGTGTTGGTTGATCAAAGGTTGGACTCAGTAATCTTGGAGGTCTTTTCCAACCTAAATGATTCCATCTTGCGCTCACAGGGGAGTTTGGAGAGGTGTATAAAGGGCGCCTGAAGTTGCCAGGCAAGCGGGAGATCTACGTGGCCATCAAGACGCTCAAGGCCGGGTACTCGGAGAAGCAGCGCCGGGATTTCCTGAGCGAGGCCAGCATCATGGGGCAGTTTGACCACCCCAACATCATTCGCCTCGAAGGGGTGGTCACCAAGAGCCGACCAGTCATGATCATCACGGAGTTCATGGAGAATGGGGCCTTGGACTCCTTCCTGCGGGTAAGGCGACGCGTGGCCAGCGTGGGCTGTGGGATTTGGGAATGAGATGTTGGTGTCCCGTTTGTTAATCCCAGCCTGTTTGCTTAGCCTGGGAGCTGGCTGGAATGTGCCATACATCTCCAAAATGTGTGATCTGGGGTGGTTACCTCTGCTTTAATCAGGCAGGGCAGCTGGAGTCCTCTGGGGAGGTGCAGCATCCTCCTGAGGTTGGGGTGAGTGGCCCTGGTCCCACTGTGGGGTCTGCATGCTCACCCCAGTGCCTGCTCTTTCTGGTCACAGCAAAACGATGGGCAGTTCACAGTGATCCAGCTGGTGGGAATGCTCAGAGGGATTGCTGCTGGGATGAAGTACCTGGCAGAGATGAATTATGTGCATCGAGATCTGGCTGCCAGGAACATCCTGGTCAACAGCAATCTGGTGTGCAAAGTGTCCGACTTTGGCCTCTCGCGCTACCTGCAGGACGATACGTCTGACCCCACCTACACCAGCTCCTTGGTAGGTACCTCCTGCAGGATGTTCTCCTGGCCAGCATTCCCTGTGCCCTGCACCTGCTGAACCCGGGAGAAGGGTGCTGGATGTACAGTCTGGCATGGCGGGGGGAGCACCTGAGTGTTCATGGTCCAGAGGTCCTGGCTGTGGTTTCCACAAATTATCCTCTTTTCCCTCCTTTCTCTTCCTCCCTTTTAGAAGTTTTCCACCTCCTTCCTCCCTAAGCACCTTTCTGCCTTCTGCAGTTTCCAGATAAGCCTCTTCCCTCTCCTCTGTGGAGGAAAGGTGCACAGAGGAGTCCCTGGAGAGACAGGAAGGGGAGACAGGGAGATCACAGCAACTCCTGGCAGCACAGTGGTGGTGTTTTAACTCACCTTCCCACAGCGCTCCAGGTCTGGTCTGCTTTTCCCTGCTGGAAACTTGTTCCAAGCATAAATTAAAGGGACGAGCCTAACAGGAGCTCTGCCATTCCCCAGCCATCCTTCTCCTCCTTAATTAACTCATTTGTAGGTAACGGCAGCTCTGTTCTCCCCCTGCTCCTGGCTACCCAGGGGACCCCCAGCTCCCCACCATGGCCATTGTCCTGCTTGTGAGCCCCTGAGAGGTATTAAAGATGATCAGATGGGAAAGGGATGAGCAACTCGTTGGCCTCACCTAATGCATTAATCAGAAGAGTGTGTAGAGGGTGCCAGCACAAGGCTGCACCAGCTCCTGCCAAAGCAGTTCCTTGGGCTGCTGAGCTGTGCCCAGGTGCCAGGGCTGGCTCCAGCTGACAAAAAGGGAAAGCCAGGGACATGCCTTTAAGGCTGACTCAATGTTTTGGCCCAATTGCAGCCCCTCACTGTCCCTCCCCTGCTCAATGGGATGTTCCCATCCCCCCCAGACCTGCCCCGCTCCTTGCCCAGACCCTTCCTGCAGTCAGCAGTCTTTGAGCAGACACCCTGCTTTTATTTTTCCTTCAAAGACCCCAGCGGTAGCTGCTGAGACAAGGCATGAATTAGTCTTTTCCCCACCTTCAGAGATAAAAAGAGATTATCTCATCTGTGTTTTTATTTAATTTAGGCCATAATAGATCTCCCCGGCAGCTGGGAAGTGATGCTGTGCCTGCGATTGCATCACTCTGCCTCCCACAGCAGGCTTTTCGCTCTGGGGAAAAGGCAGGAAAAACAACCTAGCAGTTAATTTCTCCATTTGTAGTTATTCAAATCAAATTTTTTGCCATTCATCCTTCAAGAGCGACTGACGCGTCCTCGGAAAGGCTACGGAAAATGATTGTGCTAAACGATTTACAGTGCAGTCTTGTCCCCAGAAAATTCCCGTGTGTGTCTGTGGTTTTCCTTATCCCTTGGCTTTTTTGTGGTTATTTTATGGAGCTTTCCCAGGGAGCAATTGCTCTGTGCGTGCTGCCCCTCCTCACATCCCTGCACCCTTGGCATGGCCTTTGGCCTTGGGACTTGCCCTGCCTTGGCAGGGTAGCTTGAGATGCTGAGCCTGATTTTGAACCTTTGGGAGAGATGAGGAGCTCTCTGCCAAAGGCACTTTCCTACACCAGTGCTTTCCATTGGGTTTTAAAGGTGTTTTGCTTTTGCCTTCCACTCCAAAAGTGGGGCTGGAAGGACCTTCTGGCAGCTGTGGGAGCCCAGATGGATCTGCAGAGGATGTTTTTTGTTCAACCTTGTTTCCATTGAAGGCCAAGGGATGGGGATGCCTGTGGCTCCTTATCTGTGACAATCACTAGCCCAGCTGTGCTTAGCCTTGTCACCTGGTGACTCCCTGGGAAGGGACCTGGGGACAGACCTCTGATGTGCTGGGTCCTTCAGGGCAGCTGGAGTGGGATGGTGTCGCTCAGTGGGATATATCCTTGGATAAACCCATTTGTTTTGTTCAGCTAATCCATTTTAGACACGTACAAGATACATTCATGGAGTTGTTTTTTGCTCCTGCCTCCTCATCCCATCAGGTGCCACCTGCCCACTCTTTGGCGGGGTCCCCAGGAACCCACGGTTTGGGGTGTGTGAGATGGCCCCAACACTGGCTTATGGGCTTCCAGCCTTCTCTGCCTAAGGAGACATTTCTCAGCTGAAGTCCCTTTTTCTGTAGGGGGGGAAGATCCCTGTCAGGTGGACGGCGCCGGAGGCCATCGCCTACCGCAAGTTCACCTCGGCCAGCGACGTCTGGAGCTATGGCATCGTCATGTGGGAGGTGATGTCGTTCGGGGAGAGGCCCTACTGGGACATGTCCAACCAAGATGTAAGCACTGGCGGTCATCCACACCGCTCTGGGGGCCAGGGGTGCTCATTCCCAAAAGAAATCCCTACCTGAAGGGCTCTCTGCTCCTTCCTGGAGCCTCGGGAGCACTCAGTTTGGAGATGAAACAGGCTGGTGAATGAGAGGATGCAAGGAGGGAAATTGGGAAGAAAAGCCAGTGGGCCGGTAATTGGACTTCAGCAAGCTGCAGGGCCTTTGAAAATGTTCAGAGGGTTTACGAGCAGGGAAGGAGCTTTGGAAGTGTGACTGCTGTACTCCGGCGAGATCCGCCGAGATAATGAGTGGCAGCTCTCTGCTGGGAAGAACTGCAGCTGCGGAGCATCAGAGCGGAGATTAACCTCGGAGAGCCCCCGGCTCCTCCCGCTCCCTTGGCTGCTGATCAGCTGGGTTGGCCGTGCCTTCCCGGCTGCCTGCAGCCCCTCTGCTTGCACAAGCAGCTTGAGCCCCCCTGAGTCCCTCATCTGCTTTCCCCTCACTCATCCTTCCTTATCCATCCTCAGGTCATCAACGCCATCGAGCAGGACTACCGGCTCCCGCCGCCCATGGACTGCCCGGCCGCCCTGCACCAGCTGATGCTGGACTGCTGGCAGAAGGACCGCAACACCCGCCCGCGCTTCAGTGAGATCGTCAACACCCTCGACAAAATGATCCGCAACCCGGCAAGCCTCAAAACTGTGGCGACCATCACCGCTGTGTGAGTGCCGGCCACGGGGATGCTCCTTGACACCATCCCACGCCGTGGGGAAAGACTCCCCAAGCCATTTGAGAATTCATGAATCTGTAGGCGGGGGTGGGGGGTTGTGTCTTTAATCTGCCTGACAGTCAGACAAAGAACATGCAGTTTTGAGCCAAGCAACAGCAATAATTCTTTGCTATTGATTCTTTATGGCGCGTGACCATTTGGGTGCAGTGGCTGCTCTGCCACCGCCTCATCCCTGTGGCTCCTGCAGCTGGAATACAACCTGGAGGCTTGCAAAGCTCTGCTTGGCACAGCGGTATTCCCATGGGACAGGCCCTCCTCATGCCCTTCCATGGGTGTGTGCTGAGGGGAGCACAAGCGAGCCAGGGGTGGATTGGGGAGTATGTGCTGGCCAGCTTCAGGCAGGGCAGCCCCTCGGTGCCAGCCAGGCTTGTCCCCAGCGGTGTGTCCTGTTTCAGGCCTTCTCAGCCCCTCCTCGACCGCTCCATCCCCGACTTCACTGCCTTTACCTCAGTAGACGACTGGCTGAGTGCTGTGAAGATGAGCCAGTACCGGGACAGCTTCCTGACCGCTGGCTTCACCTCCCTGCAGCTGGTGGCCCAGATGACGTCCGAGTGAGTTGGCTGTGCCAGGGCTGCCTGAAAGTGGAGTGCTGCCCAGTTGGGGAGGTGGGGAGGTCAGTTCAGGGCAAAGGACAGGTGTGAGCATCCCTCATATTGGTCACCCTGAGTCTGGAGGTGGCCACATTCACCATTTAGGGGTCAATGTGTGGCTGTCTCCCTGCTCTCAGACCCAATGATGCTCATGGGGCTGTGCTTGGGCTCTGTGGATGTTCCAGCTGAGCTTAAATCCCTCACCTTCCCCAGCAACAGCAAAACAGGTTCACCACCCTCAGCTGCCCATTGACCTTCCTCTGTCTGTCTGTCTGTCTGTCTTCCAGAGACCTCCTGAGAATAGGGGTGACTTTGGCTGGGCACCAGAAGAAGATCCTGAACAGCGTCCAGTCCATGCGAGTACAGATGAGCCAGTCTCCGACCTCGATGGCATGACATCCCTTGTTGCGTGGGGAGGGGCCGGGGAGGGCACGCAGCGGAGGGCAGAGGTGGGAGGGGAGGAACTGACGCGGGGCAGTGCTGGGAGAGGAGCTGCTGCTGCCTGGGGACTGCGACCGCAGCCAAAGGATGTTCCTGGGACTCACCTCTGGCTGGTGACTTCCATTCCTCACCAACAGAAGCACACTTACCAATGTCATGGGGAACAGCGTATAAATACATATAAATATGTACAAATCATATATTTAAAAAGCAAAGCAAAACAAAAAAAAAATCATAAAAAAACAATGAAGACAAACCAATGTGCGTTGGGGAAGCAAACCCAAACCCTAGAGACCAGACTCCAATCCCACCACCAGTGAGCAGTGGTCGAAACTGAGAAGGAGGAAGGGGCTGTTGGGGAAGGGAGAGGCACGAGATGCAGCATCCTGTCCGGAGAAACCACCTTCCTTTTTCCTCTTTTGCCCTCCCTCCCTGCCCTGGCCCTCCCGGCTCACCCTGCTCCCCTCTCTGCTCACGGACTGGGTGGAAGTGTCCTCAGATGTCTCCGCAGCTGCCATCCCACCTGGGTGCCGCTCCGGCAACTACCAAAGGACTTCACTGACCACTGCATGAGGGATCCAACTCAATCCAGTTAATGTCTTCATATTGAAGAAGAGATGTACCTTCAATAGAAAACCTTGGGTTTTGGTTTTTTTTTTTCTCTCTTTTGCTTGCATTTTTTTTGCAAAAAGGAAAAAAAAGGATTAAAAAAAAAAAAAAACAAACTCTCCGTCCTGGAAAATGGAAAGAGGTGTTCCCGTGTGTGTGTGCGCGCTCGTGCGCCTGTGTATGTTGTCAACCTTCCGTGGACTCACTGCTTGTCCATGACCGAAGACCAGTGCTGACCCTGCAGCCAGCGGCCGGCCAGTCCCCAGCCCGGGGTTGTGCCCACAGGGGTTGTGCCCACAACCCCCAGGGGCAGGAGGCAGCCGGGAAGCACCTGGCGATGAAGGAAGAGCTCAGCATCCTGCATGTGGGGAGGAGGATGCCAAGGGCCGGCCGGCGCGGCGGGGATGGGACGGGACCAGAGGAGCCACTGCGTGGCTGTGACTGGGTTGGTGGCCGCTGGAGGAGGAGAGATGCTCTGGGAAATGGACTGCTCAGGCCTCCAGGGCCTCAGTGATGTCTGGAAGATGGCTATGGAGGACTTTTTCCCCCATCTTGTGGACCTAAGGATTTTGATATTGATTTATGGACTTAGGTTTCATGGCTTCAGAGGTAGGTCCGAGTGTCTCGTGTGTCTCTGTCCATCTGTCCGTCCTGCTCCATATTTTTCTGCTCTTCTTTATAGCCTCCACCAGTGGATGTTTTCCCATATTTAATTTGATCTTTACTATTTCTTTTTTTTTGGTTCCTCCATTGGTCTCCTCGGCAAATTGATCCGGTTAAAATTGCCCAACGCGTGTCAGTGTTTACCCAGAATATTGTAAGGCTGGGCCATCTGACTTCCCTCTGCGGATCGCACCGGGAGTTTATAAAACGAATGAACTCTTAATAAGGCTTTTACTTAGAGGGTTGTGTGGGAGTTGCAATGATCCATCACCGCGCTCTCGCCGGCGCTGTGCTGGCACGCGCGTGCTGGGGGAGCAGTGGCACGGGCTGGCTGTGGCTGTGCCTCAGGGGCTGCAGATCCCAGCTGGGATTTGGTGGTGCAGTGGTTCTTTTGTACACGGAGACCCTCTGTCCTCCTCACTCACCTTCTGTCCTCCCTCACCTTCCATCCTCCTCACTCCCCCTCCATCCCCCTCACTCCTCCATCCCCACTGTGGCAATGCTCCACATCTGCTAGCGCCATGGGGATGTCCTGCATCCATCCATGTCCTGGGGGTGTTCCTGAGCCAGAGAGATGCCCTGTATCCAGCTGTGTTATAGGGGCTGCTTTACTGCTCAGCCCACGTCTGTCTGTGCCGCAGTGATGCCCTGTGTCCCTCAGTGCTGTGAGGATGGCTCACACCCACGTGGGCTGTGTGTTTTCCCCATGTCTGTCCTTGCCACGGGGCTGCCCACATCCAGCTACACCATGGAATTGTTCCATGTCCATCTGCCCCATCGTATTCCCATCTGTGCCTGGAGATGCCTCACTAGATTTGCTTGCTGCCACTGAACACAAGGGGACAAGCCTGTACTCTGCCTGCTGCCAGCACCTGTCCACATCTCCTGGGTGGGAGCGCTGTCCCTCCTGTGTTGGGGCTGTCAGGGTCCTCTGTGGCCTGACAGGACCCCCATGTATCCTGTGAGGAGCATGTGCTCCGTTCATGGTGGTTCATGAGGAACACATTGGGTCATGCTCATGGTTCATCACCACCAGCAGGTGAAGGAACCTTTGGGGTGCTCTTTACACCTCCAGTTTTTTTATTTCCGTTGCCCAAGCCAGGTGACTCGTGCTCTGCCAAAGAACGGAAACTAACAAGATGTAGGAATGAGCTTGTTTCAATTCACTGAACTCCCCCCAGAGAAAGAGGCAGAGAAAAACACCCCTTGTTTACAACAGCAGGAACTGCTCCTCTTCCTGTCTGATAGACGATTGCTAATATCTCTCGGGATGCTGGCGGCCCAAATCTGTATTCTGGGATGTTGTCACACGGAACACAACATGCAGATGGAGCGGGCGCCGCGCATGCTAATGCACCTCCCTGCCACATTGGTATTCGCTGGCACTGAAGGGTCCTTTGTGGGGTTTTCTATGATTTCTCTTTTATTAGAAGGAAGGTAAAGGCGTTTAAAGGAACGAGTGACAGCCACACAGGCTAAATATCAACACTGCACCTTTATGGCTCCCCTGCTGCTGTCGCTGGCCCTGTGAGCAGCTGCAAGGCAGCTGCTGCTGCCTGCTTGGTGCTGTCCCTGCCCCAGCACATCATGGCAATCCTGGTTTAATGTAAATCCTTTAATACAGAACCACAGTGTCGTAGGGTGAGATCTCTGAGATCATTGAGTCCAACCTGTGATTGATCCCCACCATGTCAACCAGTCCAGAGAGCTGAGTGCTATGTCCACCGTTCCTTGAACAACTCTGGGAATGGGGATTCCACCACCTCCCTGGGCAGCCCAGGAGTTTAATCACTCCTTCAGAGTTTAATCACCTCCTCCAGAAATTCTTCCTGGTGTCCAACTTGAACCTCCCCTGGTGAGACTTGAGGCCATTTCATCGTGAATATGAAATGTGAATCATTCAGTCCTGCCCATCCCACCCGGCAGACCAGGTACCCCTGACGGATCAAACAGGCTGGCTGGGTGCTCAGGTGCTATCAGAGATGCCAAGACCATCTTGGTTCAATTTCCCAGAGTGGATGATGCTTCTTGGCTCTGGGTCACCAGCAGTGCCCCTGGGCATTGTCAGGGCTGGTGGCCTTTCCATTCTGTTGCTCTTTCCCAGCTGTCCAACATCTGGTGTCTCCTGAGCTGTGTCAGAGCAGATGATTCCCATATCCCACCACTCCTAACCAGCTGTCCCCACATCTTGGCCTTGTGCTGGGACCTGGATGTGTCCCCTCTAGGGTCACACAAGAGCCCAGCAGCAGATTGGTGGTGCTCAGGGCTGAGCAAAGAGAGTGCAGGTGGGCTCAAATCCCTGCAGTGAAGAGGATAACATGAGCTAAGGGAGTTGCTGTCAAGGTGATACTTGAGGGAGGGTCACCACAGGCCAGCTGTTCTCTTGCCTTTCAATAAAAGTCATTTCATCCAAACCGGAAGATTTCACCAAAGGCCATCAGTCTGTTGGTGGAAAACAAAGAGGAAAGTCCAAAATAGCCATGTTTGGTTTTTGCTTTTTATTGAAAAAAAATAGCATAAAAATTTCAGATGACTTCTGACAGACCATTTTGTTTTTTCAGAGGCCTTTCTTCCAAGTAAAATCAGTTTTCCAAACTGTGAAGCCTTTCTGTCTGAAGTGACAGTGCTATCCCTGCCTCGCCATGGCAGCAGCACTGTGTTTCACCTGCTCCTCCTTTTCCTTTGTCAGATGCCAAGGAAGGGGCTCTCACCTGGACTTGGGTGGCACCTCTTTGATGCTGCCCTGTTGCTCCTACTCTGGTGAGAGCCTCTTCCTTGGTCTAAAGATGAACACTCCAATTTCACATCTTCTGATCCATGCTGGTTGGTGTTGGACTTCCTTTCTTTGATCCCAGAGGAGAAGGGATGGCTCAGAAGCTGTTTTCTCTCTGCAGAGTTCTGGTTTAAAGGGAAGAAAAAGGAGTTTTGGATCAAAGAGGATCAGCTGCACAGGCCTTTTCTCTGGGCTGGGCTCCATCCATCACACAGGGTCCTGGTGGGTTCCTGTGCCACGTGGAAGTGCTGGGAGAGGCCCATTGCTGGTGAACCCCACTGGGTTGGATCCTGATCCCTGCCACTGCTCACGAGTGAAGTTCAGTCGCAGTGCCTTGCTCCTTTGGCTGCCTCCCACAAGAATATCCATGCATGGATGTGGCTGCTCACCTGGGTGAGCCCACCTCGCCCTCGCCCCTGATTCTGGCCTTTCACTTTGTGCTCTGCAGTTGTCAGCTCCTTCTCTCCATTTCTATAGCAACTGTAAAAACCTCAGCCCTTTTGTGGTTTTTTTGGGTTTTGGGGTTTTTTGGTTTTTTCTTTTATGTGTGCGTGTGTGTGTGTCTGGGTTGGCTTTGTCCTTTTTGCATAGAGCATTAAATCAAGAAAGGGACTTCTACCAAACCCCTGCTCTGAGCTTGGCCCAAGGTCTCGTGTGAGAATCAGTGGGCAAGATCCTCACAACTGGACTGGGTGTTGCCAAGCAGCTTCACATTTCCAGCACCACTGTTACTTCCCTCATCCCCCAAAAATCCCCATTTGCAATTCAGTTGCATCGTTCTCCCCTGGGGCTTTTCCATGCTGTTTCCACAGCCCCATCCTGGGGTGTGATGCAGGACCAGCAGGTTTCTCAATGGCAGTAATTAAAAGGAGATGTGGTGCCTCTGCCAGGGAAGGTGAACACAAGCCCCTTGCAGATCTGAGGCTTGAACGTAGAAGAAGAGCGTGTATTAATGGCATAATTATGTGTCTCTTTCCAGAATAAAAAGGAATGCATTTTATGCCATTTAATGACCTTCAAATTAACAGTTCTTTGAAAGCACTTATGTATATTTAATTTTAAATGTTGCTGCAAGTCAGAGCAGGGCTTGCAATGAAAACAGCAGGCAGATGGTTTTTAAATAAGAGTGATCTCAAACCATTACTTCTGAACCTATCAGCTTTTGGTGCCTCTAATGCTCCTTTGCCACGGAGAAAACAGGGCTGTCCTTCCCCCTGTCCCCCTTGTGCCAGCCTGAGTCCCATGGGATCTCTTCTGCTTTCTGCTTTTCCAGGTGTTTGATTCAGAGAGAGGGAAGGGTTGGGTTGGGGTTGGGTTGCAGAATCTCGTCAATGAGTTTGCCTGCATCCCAAGTACATCTCTGTGGGAACGTCCCAGTTGGCCTGTGGTCTGGGATAAATCATTGGGCATCACCTATGAAAGGTTTTTTTGCACTGCCATCAGCCCTTGCCATTGTTCTGCGATGGGGACAGACACGTTTCTCTTCGTTAAGGTCTGAATTAAGGCTTTTGCCTCTGATCCATAAAAACTGCCGATACATCTGAGCCACTCTGTGTTCACTTGGAAATCATTACTCTTAAACATTGAATTTGAGTTTAAAAAAAAGATCCATCAGTTTCTGAGATGAGGAATGGATTTATAGACCCAGAAGTGTTCTGCAGCTCCAAGGCCACCCATCCTCCTTGAACTGCTGGTGAGAAGGGTGGGGATCAGGGAGTCACATCCAGCTCCAGCACTCATCCAGGTGCTGCTTGTCCCTGCTGCCCAATGTCCCTGCTGCGTGAGGAGCTGCGAGGGGATTTAATGTTCGGGTCTGCTGTGGTGCCTCTGCCATGAAGGATTCTGCCAGGGTGGATAGTGATCCAATACTTGGATAATTACCAGTGAGTCTCCTCAGAATTTTGAAAGTGCCAGAAACTTCTTGAGTGATGATGGAGGAGAAGCCAAGTCCACACTGACGGGACTCCTGTAGTGAGTTGTTTCACCCCATCAGTGATTTCTTTGCTGCTCCTATTATGGCTTATATTTTTCATATTTTTGGGGTGTTGGAGGGGTCCTTTGGGATCATCTTGGATCTTTAACCTTCCTGGTGGGATGGCTCTGCCTGGCCCTGCTGACCTCAATCTCCTCCAAAGCCTGTCTGGGAGGTGTGAAAGCTGCTGTTGGGTTGTGCTGTCCCATTTTTGATGTCCTCAGGGTTTGGCTTTGTGTCTCAGGGGAGATCTGCTGGCTCATGTCCATCACTGGAGCCTGATGGGCTGTGCCACCTTCCCAGGGTTTGACATGGAAATGGGAGCTGCTCTAGTCAGGAGAGGGCCTCTTCTGCTTTGCCTGGCAGGAAGAGATGTGAGGTGGGAGCTGTGAGCATCCATGGCAATAAATGTGGTGTCTTGGTTCCTGTCAGAGCCGCAGGTGCTGGAGAGGGGAGTGCACCTGTCTTGGTGACCATGCTGCCCTTCCACCTGTGCCTTTTGGGGTTGTCAGAGCTGCTGGCAGTTGGCATGGTGTCCCAGGGCTGTCATTTCTGGCTGGCTGTTCTACTGCACTGTGAGCACCCCTCCAGCCCAGCCATAGCTGCCCCCCTTCTCCCCGTCTGTGTCTGAGCATTACTGCTGCTTCTGCTCTCCTTCCTCTGGCCACTGGAATTTAAACAGCCCTGAAGCCCCTGGCTGTCCCACCCTGCTGTGTTGCTCTGCTGTAGTGGCTGTTTTGGGGACATCTCTGGGTCCATGTGGACCCCAGCACAGGGACAGCTGCGTTGCAGGTGACACAGCCATGGAGGGGGTGGTCCCATCGGTGGCAGAGGCAGGATGGTGTTGAGATGTCTTGGCCTGTCTCTGGAGGGAAATGCTGGAGAAGATTAATCTGAACAAACCAGCCTTGTGAATTTTAAGTGGATTAGCTGAACTCTGCTCCTTCCCAAAACAGACAGCACCCTTTTGGGGCGGATGTGGAAGTGGATTAGGCAGAAATCTACTTAAGGCTGCGTTAATTCTAGATAAGTGTAGGGGGATTAACGCCCATCCACTTAAAAAAATTAATTGGAGTGAACTTTTCCCTGTGTCCCCAAGTAAACAAGACTCAGCAGCTTTCCCCATCCAGCAGCTGGGCTGTGCCTTTCCCTTCTCTGCTATTCCATCTCTTCATGTGCAGGAGCTGCCATCGTGGTGGGGAAACCTGCTCCTCTCTGATTACCCCCAGGGGCCTCATTAAGCGATTGAACCCTTGTGTAAAGGTAGGGAGAGAGGTCAGGAAAATTATGGTCACCATCAGTGCAATTATCAATGCTAATTAGTGCCAAGCAGGACTGACAGCGGGAGGTGCAGCCCATGCCAAGTGTTGTCTGAGGAGCCAGGTGAGCCTCACATCGCATCCTTGTGGGGGCTTCCATGGACAGGCAGATATGGAATGTGCACATTTCTGTGGGTTTACTTACTTTTCCCCACCGTGCTTTGGGTGAACTCTTCAGATTCCCCAGCCTAAATATTTGGGAGCCAGCCAGAGGCTGCTGTGGTCAGGGACTCAGGCTGGGGTTAGTGCCTGGGTGGCAGTGCCATGTCCTGACCCTGATGGTGCCTGGATGGGGATGGGGCTCTGGGAGGCCCCAGGGAAAAGTGGGTGAGGTGTGACTCCCTTTGCAGAGGGTTTGGAAATGGGCCGGTGCTCAGGGGGGGCTTGCAGGATACAAGGATGGCTTTGGGTCACTCCCAGAGCTGCCTCCATCCGTCCCTGTTCCCACCAGCTGCTCCCCTTTTCCGTGGCATCACACGGGCACAGCAGCTGCGTTTGCAGTGCCACCCATCCTTGACTGTTTTGGGTATTTGCAATTCTGCCCATTCCCATGAGCGTGGAAAGGGAGAGCGCGCCGGGGCTGACACGGTGCCACGCTGCTCGATAATTCCTTCCCTTATGGAACGCCTTCTCATGGCACAAACGTGGCCTTTTTATTGCTATTTGTGTCACGCCAGCACTCGGAGGGCTGAGATCGAAGCCCTCCGCCCGCTTCGCAGGGGTTCCCACGCCGGCGCTCCGGGAGGAGGAGGATGAGGAGGAGGATGAAGAGGAGGAGGTATGAGGGGGTGACTCGGTGGCTGCGGATGAGCTGCGCTGTCCCCCGTCCCCTGCCCCCCATCCTCCTCCAGCTGTTCATGACCTGTCCCTCGGGTCCCTTGAGATCCATCCTTTGGGATGGGCCCAAATCACCTTTAGCTGCCCCTGGATCATTTTTGCCCCGGCGAAGGGAGGGGCTGCAGTTCGTGTGGGAAAGCTGAGCCGGCAGCCACCACCCCCGGGAGGGCGCGAGTTCCCCAAGGAAAATAAACCCCAAACCCCTTCTTTTCCAGCTCTGCTGCTGCCGGGCGGGTTGGGAAAGGGCGGCTAAAAGAGCTGGGAATGCCGCGGGGGAGGGCGGCGACGGAGCAGCGCCCGGAGCAGGAGCCATCGCTCGCGTCCACATTTAATGTGACAGAATGCGGAGCCGATACAAATCCCCGCCGCCCCACCTCGACTTGCACCCATCCCTCGGACCCGCCCGGCTCCAGCAGCGAGTTCAGCATCGTTACACCAGTTGTGTTTCTGGTACAGCTTTTTTCCAGCTGTTCTGATCCCATTAACGTTAACGAGAGCTGTGAGACAAAACCTCCAAGCACGGCACTGAAAACGGCCCCCTGTGCCCAAGAAATATCCGGCAACATCTTTTCCCCCAGCTGAAGTTCCCTTTTTTAAAAGATAATCTCAATTTCTCTTCCCTTTCCTCGGCCCCCTTTTCCACCAAACACTACATTACTAAATAAAACTTTCATTACTACCTGGGTTTGCTAAAGAAAAAAATTATTTCCATTCAGGAGAATGATGAATTTTAATAGGAGTGAAATGTCAGGCACAGCTGGAGTGGGTTTCTGAAAGCATTGGTATGTTTGGAGAGGCACAGGGATGCCCGACAATAATTAGCCAGTGAGCCCCGGGTTTTTGTGGCCCAGCAAAGGGACCCAGCAGTCAATTGCTTTGTTATTTAATGTGCTGCCTTTATGTTTCCAAGGTGCAATTGTATATTAAAAGCATCTTTGCCTCTCCAAAGTGGCTAAATAATGGGATTTTGCTGCTGTGTGGTACTTCTTGGTTATGGGGTGTGGAGAAGGTGCTTCTGGGGCTGCTCCTCTGGTTCCCAGACCTTCTGGTTTCCCCCTGAGAGTGGAGAAAATGGGAAATTTTTTTTTGTTACATTGGAAAAAGCGATTTGATCGTGCCTGGTGGTTTTGCTTTACACCCGTGGGGGCTCATCTTGCAGTGGGAGAAGAAGGGGAAAGGCATCTTGGCTGCTGGGGGACACGGAAACCCTCCTGCCCCTAAAATTGCATTGCAGCCTCCTCTCCCTAAAGCAACTCAGCTTCACAAAGAATTCCATCTCTTCCATTCCTTCCTTTTCACCCTGAGGAGAAATGGAGTGAAATCATCACTTTTCTGACAGCATATTAATTAATCCCTGCTTTTCTTTTCTTTTTTTTAAAATTTTTTTGAGAGGAGAGAGGCTGTATGTGCTGTGAGAAGCCTTTGGGTTTCTCTGGGCGTGGGGGGCTCGGCGGGGAAGGACGCGTGGCTCTTTGAGCTCGACGTGCCTTTTCTCACCCTCTCGTCTCCCTCTTGCCTTGCAGGGGCGTCGAGTCCAGCATTGCAGAGGGGCAGCAGAGCCGGAGAGGGGCCCAGGGGCCGCTCCCCACCACAGGATGCTCCGGGAGGTCCCGCAGCGCCCCGGTCCTCGTCCCCCCGAGCCACGGCGTGTCCCGGGCCAGCCCTACCCTGTCCTGTACATAACCAGTGAGATGTCTGTAAAAGATTTCAACCCTTGGAATTTTTTTTTGCTCCCCTCTCCCCTTCCCCTCCCCGTCTTCCCCAGTTTGTTGATTGTGTTGAAATTGTCGGAGTTTGTAACAGTATCTTTCAGAGAATATTGTACTAAAGAGAAAAAATTGCACTCAATAAAAAGGATGAAATAAACCTGGTCCCTCGCCTTCCCCTTCCCAGGGGCAGCCTTCCTGCTGCCGGCTTTTCTTCTCTCTTCGGCTTGGAGCTGGGGGAGTGTTTGCCATGAATATTCATTTGGGGAACTGGCAGCGCTCCACCGCTCCTTGACTTACCTCGAATGTTGATGTCTATCAGATTTGGCTCCCCGGTTTGTAAATGAAGTGACTTTATTCTCGGCGATCCCAATCGCAGCTTGCTCGCAGCAGAAAAGCCGGGAGAAGGAGTTTTCCTGGCACGGGTGTTTGTGTGGAGCGCGTTTCAAAGCCCTCGTGTGTGATCGCCCAGGGAAGCCGGGCTGGAAGTGCTGGCTGGGATCAAAGGGCCGTCCCTGCTGGCGGCTCCCTGCTTCCCCAGTCCTGCTGGAGCCTGTCCATGCAAAGGCTGATGCTCGTCTTGAACCTGCTTTCCTCAAGGATTACTGTAAATGATGGCTGGAAAATGGATTCTTCCTTGTGCATTGGCTGCACTTAGGCATTTTATCCTGCTGGGATCAATCACAGCCCATCCAGCTCTGTCACACACACTCTTGGGGTGGTCTTTTGCAGGGTCAGGAGTTGGACTCCATGATCCTTGTGAGTCCCTTCCACCTCAGGATATTCTGTGATTCTCTTACCCAGGTGATGCTGAGAGCAGCTGGTCCTGCCAGCCCTCCACCAGCCAGCAACAGGGGCTGAAACGGGGGCTAAAGGTTTTGTAAATTAAAAATATGCAGCCACCAACGAGATATTTGGGGTTCAGAAAGTGGAGCTGCTACTGAGGGAGCTCTGGAGGTGGGGTTATGGGTTCCCATGTGCTGGGGTGTTGGGGTGAGCCATGGGGAGAGAGGCAGCTGGTGGTTCAGCTGTAGGTGCGGCTGGCACAGCCCTGCAGTCCCTGGCATCCTGGAATGGTCTCCCCAGTGGTGGTGTTGATATGGGGTGTTCCCATGCCTCCTGTCAGGAGATTTCCAAGTCCTTTCTGCTTCTCCAGGGCCATTATTGCTGGGATGTTCTTACTACAGGAATTTTTAAGTGAGTTCATTCCACTACTGATGGGGATGGCTCCAGGTCCCTGCAGGCAGGACTCCACTGCCCCAGACTCACATACCACAGTGAGGTTTGCCTCACACTTTACACTGGGTAGGACTGTGGTTTTGGCTGTTCTGGGTGTTTTTTTTACCAAGTCCATCCCTACAGACGAAAGCAGTCTCTGCCGTCTTCGGATATGCAAGATGCAAATAGGCAGCAGCTGATGGAGGGCAGAGTGAAGTTGTTGCCGTGTCCTTAATTGAATAGACACTTGATTTAATGGGCTTCTGGTGTGGTTTAAATGAGCGTTCATGTTTGTTGAATCCTCTGGGATCTGGGGCACTGGGAGGGTGTATCCTTTACACAGGTCTCTCCCAGGTTTTCCCCTTAAGTAACCAATAGACATTTACAGCCTGTGCTTAATGTTCCCGAGGTAGTTTGCCTTGGAAGAGCCTTTTAAGAGGGTCTGGGGGAGCCCTGCTGTCAGTGTGGTGTTTAATGGGGCTCTGAAGGACCCTGGGGAGCCTAAAGCCCCTCGGCAGAGCCCGGATATGGCCGGCCAGTCCCCGACAGACCCTCCCTCCCTGATACAGGTTTATACAGCTGCAGGCTCTGGGAGCTGTGTTTTATTTTCCCCACGGGGTAACCAGTCACCATCTCCGCCTGCGTCCCAGCTGCAGCGAGATGTCGTTTACGAGGCCACACAGCATCCAAAGAAACTTTCCCTGAGCTTTCCGTATAGACACAGGCGACTGTCACAGCCAGAACAGAGCCTAACCCTCAGAATGAAAAATCTTTCCTTCATGGCTCTCAGGTCTGAAAAATGGAAGCAGCGTGTTGGCTCCAATTACCCCACAGCAGCTCCCAGAAATCCCAACATACCCAGTGCTCCAGCACAGCAGTGTGATGCTGGCCTAACTCTGCTGCTGGTGGTGGAATAAATCCTTATTTGCCCTGCTGCAAGGAGAAAACTGAGCCAGGACTGTGCTCAACTCCATGTGGTGCAATGAGAAGCTTCCCTGGGCAGTTCATGTGTGGAGTGTGGTGAGAGACACTTGCTCTTATTCCAGATGCACAGCTCTGGCCCCAGGACAGCCCTTCCCATGGGAAGAGAGTGGCTGGGAATGTACTGGCTGTGCAGAGACGTGGCAGCGAAGGAGGGAGAGGTCAGACACATCCCCCGGCCTCTCCCACCTCCCCTCCCTCCCACACTCGGCAGTGAAAGACAAATAAAAGACGAGCCCAAGAGGACCATAGGCTAAATTGTAATTGGAGCAATATGGGCTGATAATAAAGTTCTGTGCCAACCCACATTAACTGGCAGCATCTGCTGGAATTATTGGAGATGCCTCATTGCCTATTAAAAGTGCTGGGATTTTCCTGGAGGAGAAGCCAGGCAAGCTCAGCGGTGCTGGAGAGCCAGGAGGGCTCGGATGGAGCCGGTCTGAGGCTGCTGCAGTGTTGAAATCTCCTCTGGACCCTCTGGAGAGGTTTTGGGGGATGCTCTCAAGAAAGTCACCTCCTGTTGGCAGCCAAGGGGCTCGTTCCTGTTTATGTGGTCACCCCTCCTAAGTGACACCCTCTGCTCCAGGGTGATGGGGACAGGGCAGGATTTACTCCAGGCAGTTGCTTTTAGCTGATTTCAGGTACCACCCTGATTAAACCTGCACAGCCACCCCCTTTGTTGCCCCAAAGCCACCAGCAGCATCCAGGGAGGGGATTCTGCCCCTCTGCTCTGCTCAGGTGAGACCCCACCTGCAGTGCTGCATCCAGCTCTGGGGTCTCCAGCATAAGAAGGATATGGAGCTACTGGAATGAGTCCCTCTGCTCTGGAACCAGGCTGGTAGAGCTGGGGGTGTTCACCTGGAGAAGAGAAGGTGTCAGAGACACCTTAGAGCCCCTTCCAGTTCCTAAAGGGGCTCCAGGAGAGCTGGAGAGGGACTTGGGACAAGGGATGGAGGGACAGGACACAGGGAATGGCTTCCCACTGCCAGAGGGCAGGGTTAGATGGGCTATAGGGAAGGAATTCTTCCTGTGAGGGTGGGCAGGCCCTGGCTCGGGGTGCCCAGAGAAGCTGTGGCTGCCCCTGGATCCCTGGAAGTGTCCAAGGCCAGGCTGGATGGGGCTTGGAGCAACCTGGGATAGTGGAAAGCCGGACTGCATGAGCTTTAAGATCCCTTCCAACCCAAACCATCCTGGGATTCCATGAAGCTCCCAGATACACAGTCTCACCTGGCTGACTGAGCAAACCCCACCTCCTGGGATTTGGGCAGGATGGAAGACACGTTTGAGCTGCTGCTCTGCTGTGGGCTGGGCTCCTGTGCCCCTGTCCTCAGCAATGGGGAAGATTCAGGATGCTTCCCTGCAGGACCAGCCCCTTGGAAACACCTGTCACACCCACCTGGCCCTGGAGGAGTGGGAATGCTTTGCTGTAAGGTGTCCTGGGGTGCTGGCATTAACCTGGGTGGGAAACTGTCTCTGCTGTCACCCCAGTTTTAGGGACTACCTCTGCTGTTTGTGAACCCACTGGAGATGCTGGTGCCCCTCTGAAGGAACGTGGGAAGTGGAAAGCTCCCCCAAACCCCAAGATATCCGTGCTGCCTGGCGGAAGATCCAGGCAGCCTCAGCAGTCCTGCCCACCTGCCCACATTCCCTCGCTCAAGCCCCAGGCGGGGCTGCATTCCCCACCCCAGCCGAGGGATGTGCTCTCCGCCTGGCTCTGTGCCACACCCAGGGCTGCTCCCCAGCCTTTCCTCTCCCGGTGCCACGGCAGGCCATGCATTATTTACCACCCTCTTCCTGCACGCCAAATAATTAAGTTCCCTCGTGGGCCCTTTCCCTGGCTCTCTAATCAGAGTTTCTTAGCTCCTTATAAACACTAATGAATTTATTTCCCCATGCCCTTATGAGGAAGATGGGGTATTATATCTTCTTTATACACAGCGAGCTCAAGTGTGGATTTGGGGATTTCAAAGCACGTTGGCACCCTGGGAGGCCTGGAGTGCTGGGGTTCCACACCTGGGGGTGTTTGGCACCCAGCAGTGGCCGTGGGCATCAGCTGGCTCTGGGTGTCCCAGCAAGGAGAGGGGGGATGTCCAGCCTGGTGCTGGCCCCATGCTGGTGGTCCCTGCTCAGCCTTCATCCCAGCAGCTCCATCCTCCCAGGGAACCCACCTTCCCTCCTCTGTCAGCATCCGTTTGGTCACTTGGCTCTAAAAACACCTGGGTCCAATGCCACGAGTGGGAGAGGGTGACCCACCCATGGGACTGCACTCTGGGAAGCCGAGCAGGTCCCCAGATTGGTGTCCAGCTGGAGATTGTGCTGAGGGTGGTCCTTGGCATGGCTCTTGTTTTGGTCAGCGAGGCTTACCAGGCTGCACACGCAGGCAGTGGCTTAAAACAAGTGAAACCAGGGGCAGCACAAAATCACTTCAGCAGCTTCATCCATCCCTGTGGGGCTTTCCCCCAGGACAACTTGGGATGTTCAGGCTGGATATCAGGAAAAGGTTCTTCCCCCAGAGGGTGCTGGGGCACTGCCCAGGCTCCCCAGGGAATGGGCACAGCCCCAAGGCTGCCAGAGCTCCAGGAGTGTTTGAACAATGCTGCCAGGGATGCCCAGGGTGGGTTTGTTGGGGTGTCTGTGCAGGGCCAGGAGCTGGATCTTTGTGGGTCCTTTCCAACCCAGCCTATTCAGTGATTCTGTGATTATAAGTCAGGGAGAAACTGGTGGATTGTCTGAGAACTGCTGTCCCCAGCACGAAGCTCAGCTCTGTCTGTAGCTGTAACAGCATCGCTGGGATTACCTGTGAGCCCACCGGGGGCTGCCCAGGGTGCAGGAATACCCTCTCCTTGCCTGATCCCCCTTCCCATTTGCTGCTGCAGAAATTCCTTGATAAGCTTTGCTCCTCTCAAGTTGCACCAGGGGGCCCAGGGGTTTCCTTCCCACTCTCTTGGACCTGTCTGCCCTCTGGTGCTCCCGGGGCCTCCAGGCCCCTTGTCCTGCCCACTGCCCACTTTCCCTCGCTCTTCAGGTGGCCTCGCTGTGCTGAGTCAGCACCTTTTTGCCGTGCTCCGTCCTCGTTGGCTTCCTTTGCGTGTCCCCACAGTCTCTTCTGGAGACCCCTTTCCTTTAGATTGCATCCCCTGGTCGGCCCGGGCGGCTGTGGCGGGAGGTGTCGGGCCAGCCCTGCCTTTAGCGCCGGGAGAGTTTGTTTGCTAACCGCGGTGGGGTGTGTGGAACAGCCGGGACGGGCTGCGACTGGGAGTGCTAAGCTCTGCTCCCGCTCGTTGAGCTGTGCTAATCACCCTCGGCATCCCGAGCCTCGACTAATGAGCCCGGCCGGGCTGAGCTGTGCGGTGTCACCCCCGGGGGGCCTGGGGGCGGCTGGAGGGACCCGTGCTGTCCCCGGACCGGGTACCAGTGCCCGAGACTCCTCTCTGCTGGCAGACGTGGCCCGTGCTGCATCCCCCGGAGTGGAGGGAGCCTCCTGAGGTGCAGGAAACAGCCATTGCCAGCCTGTCCCCGTCAGGAGGGTGAACACACCTCGGCTCCTGCACGTAGGCGTGGGTGCTACCTCTGCATGCAGGGACAGGTCCAGCTCCTCTGCAGGAGCACCAAATGCAGGGAAGAAACGAATAGGGTGGGGAGATCTGAGCAAGAGAGCTGGAGAGGGACTTGGGACAAGAGCATGGAATGGTAGGACAAGAGGGAATGGCTTAGGTTGGATATTGGGAAGAGATTTTTGACTGTGAGGGTGGCAAGGCCCTGGCACAGGTTGCCCAGAGAAGCTGTGGCTGCCCCATCCCTGGAAGCATTCCAGGCGAGGTTGGATGGGACTTGGAGCAACCTGGGATAGTGGAAAGTGTCCCTGCCCAGGGCAGGGGGTGGGAATGGATGAGCTTTAAGTTCACTTCCAACCCGAACCATCCTGGGATTCTGATTCTGTGCTGAGCCTTCAGTGTGCCAAACCAATCCAGATGCACCCAACAGCGTGTGGAGATTTATCCCTGTGGGTCTCCACAACCACGATGGGTGGGGAACAAACCTTGCACTGCTCAGGCCAGGAGCCTGAACATCCTCCCTGCATCCTCCCGGCTCCCCACAAAACTCAAACAAACATCCGTCTGCTTTCCAGGGCTGTTCCCTGGGTGAGCTCAGTGCTGGCTCTGTAGCACTGTGTGCACAGCTGTTCTGCCAGCAGATTTCCTGGGATGCTTTGCAGCTCCACACCCCCCCCCCGCTCTCCCAGCAAGGCTGCCTGTGAGAAGCTGCTCCTGTTTGAGCAGACGCTGGCACCGATAGCCCTGACAAGCAGCAATTATTGCACTGACAAAATAAAAGTTTTGAGTTGTTTTGCAAATATTTTTGAAGCCCTGATACAGCAGCAGAAGTAGGCGTAATTACACATAAAAGTGTATCTCCTTTATAGTCTTTTAATTATCTACTCAGGTGAACCATAATTTGAGTGGAAATGCTTTAAATCTGTTCATTTCTAATAATAAAAAATGAGGTGGGAGAGTGTTATTTTAATGTAATTAAGAGAAGATATGGCTGGATGGATGGCTGAGAGAGCAGGATCTGCGCTGTGCCCTGGGGACCTCGGGCTCTGTCCCCTCCCCTGTCACCACACAAGTCCTGTCTCCATGCTGGACAGTCCATTAACTCCACAGTGGAATTAAGTGTTTACATGTGGTGACAACACTGTTTTGTGTCAATACCGAGTAGTCTTGTCATCAGCCTTCCTGAGCTCAGCTTTGCCAGGCCCTGCCCTGTAAAACCTGGGACTATTGGGGGACACCCTGAGACCGATCTGCTCTTGCAGGCCACTCTCCAGCCATGCCAGGAAAACCTCTGGACGCCAGTGTGGGATAGAGGGTTTTCCTGGGGAAGGGCATCATAGAATGCTTTGTGCTGGAAGGGACCTCAGAGCTCATCCAGTCCCACCCCTGCAAGGGCAGGGACAACTTCCACTATCCCAGGTTGCTCCAAGCCCCATCCAGACAATCCAGGAACCTCCCAGGACTTGGCACCTCCTGCTGGGGACCCAGCTGCCCACACCAGTGGTGGCACCTGCAGGCTGAGCCCTGCATTAAAATTGGTTCCAAGCCTCCAGCTCCTGCCAAGCAGTAGCTGTGGCTCTGATTTCCCCTCTTTCGTCCCTGAACTGCTGTCAGGAGAGGCATCTTTTAAAGTAAGTTATTTCCATCCAGTCTGCAGCTTTCCAAGAGAAGACCGCGTGTTGAACTTTATTCCTCTTATAACGGCTCCTTAGAGCCCCAGATGAGATCAAAGCCTGGCTCCTTTGGGTGTGTGCTGCACACACGTGGCACATCTCCCGCGGAACCGGCAAACAGCATGGGTGATCGATCTTCCGCGGAGGAAAGCTCAGGCACGGAGGGATGAGGTGACTTTTCCAGGAGTCTGCGGGCAACCATCCCTGGGGTGCTCCAGGTGTTTGTGTGAGACACACAGCTCCCTGACTTTGCATCTCCCAGGGGTGTTCCCAGCTAGCAGAGAGGGAAAAGCAGGCTGTTTTTGACTCACTTTCCCGGGAATCCGGAGCCCTCCCCGCCTGCCTGTGCCGCTCCTGTTATCGTGAATGTCAAGCACTTTGCAAACAGAGGCATTAAATGTCAGATCCTGTCCCTTACAAGCCCTGCTTGTAATCTGAATGTTCAGACATGCTCTGTGCTCACCTCAATTCCATTCCCTTCCCCTGATAAGTGGCGTCCCTGGTGCCACTGCCTTCGGAGGTGAGGCCACCAAGCAGTGCTCTTTACACCGCTCTGGATCCTTATCCCAACGCCTTCATCCTCCCTACCTGATATTTAAAAACCCCTACAGTCAGATTTCCACCTGGCCTTCTGCTTTGGGGATGGTAATGGGCATTTAGGGGGAGGTGTTTGGATCCCATAGCTCTCTAGCTCCCTGTACTGGACCCTGTAACAAATAGAGCCAATCTTCCCATGCAGCTGTGTCCAGATGCTTCTCTCCACAAAAGCTCCTGGTTCCAGCTGAGGCAGATCTGCTCCAGGATTTCTCACATGGATCTGCCCTTGCTGTCCTCTTGGATAAGTGAGGTGAGGCATCCTGCAGTCCTCTGGTGAAGTTCAACAAGGCCAAGTGCAAGATCCTGCACCTGGATCGGGGCAATCCCAGGCACAAACATAGGCTGGGTGAGGAAAGGATGGAGAGCAGCCCTGAGGAAATGGGCTTGGAGGCGTTGGTGGAAAAGAGAAAAAGGCTTTAAACTGCCAGAGGAAGATTTAGATGGGATATTAGGAAGAAATTCTTCCCTGTGAGGGTGGTGAGGCCCTGGCACAGGTTGCCTAGGGAAGCTGTGGCTGCTGGAAGTTGTCCGTGCCCACGGGATAGGGTGGAACTGGATGAGCTTGAAGGTCCCTTCTGACCCAAACCATTTCGTAATCTCTCACATCTCATGATGCAAACCATCTTAAGTCTTCTCTCCCTGTTTTTCGGTCACTTCCCTGTATTTGTTGTTATTTCAGATAACAGGGTGGCCCAGCAGTGCACTGGTGTGAGTCCTTAGGGTCTTTCCCTTCCCTACATTACTGCCTTCCCCCTGATGTGCACCCAGGCACTGAACTGGTCCTTTTCCCACCCCTGGCAGTGGGAACAGCCATGGTGGCTGCAGCTCTCTGGCTGTTTGTCCTTGATGGAAAAGCTTTCCCCAGGAACAAAGGACGTGCCAGCTCCGAGTCACCAGTAACAGAGTGTTCAGCTCTCTTCCCTTTGGAGCCTTTGAGATGGGGTTTCTCATTTGCACTGTGGCATTGACACAGTAAAATAATGCAGAAATTGCACAGAATAAATTAAAGCAAACACTGCATGTGCCGCTGCCCAGAAATTTGGGACTTGCTGCATGGCTAACAAGGTGCATTTTAATAATTACAAATGAACCTGTGGCCAAGAGAGCCTTCACTGAGCACACCTGGAATGAATGCTGATGCTGCTGCTCCCCGCAGAATGCTGATAATCACATTTGCCAGTGCATTAGAGCTGATTTAGGGGTAAACAATAGCTTCCATCTGAATTTGTTTTACAACCTATTGACTGTAGCAGGTACCTTTTTTCCATTGAAATAACTGTAAATATTTTACCGGGCCTTTACGCTGCATTTGTTCTTGGGGTTTGTTTGTTTTTTGTTTTGGTGGCTTTTAAAAAAAATTATTTATTATTAATTTATTGTGAATTGACAACAATTGTGTTCACCCTCCATCTAATCCAAGGAGCTCATGGTTGTTTCCTCCCCTCTCCATCCTTTGTTGGAATAATTGTTCTTCCCACAGTGCTACTGCATGGTTTGTAAGCTTATTTCAGGCTCAACTGTGGGGATTAATGATAATGCTGCCTATTGTAGGAAGGTTCATATTATTTAAAATTGGAACTAGAACAAAGGCAATTCAATCCCAGTTCCTTGTTGCCTGGGTGAAACTGCATTTACTGACACTGTCCAGGGAGTGCCAGGTAGGAGCTGAGCCCCTGCCTGTCTGTGGGCTGGGGAAGGCAGGTGAATCTGGCTGGGCAGCCTGAGTTCAGCCCCAGAGCTTGGGCAGGAGCAGGGAATGGCTTTTCCTTAGGTGTTAGTTAGTTGAGGGTTGCTGTTAGTTCTTCCTGAGCACAGCCCTTGGCCTGGAGATCTCCAAGTTGCTGCTGCAGCAGGGATGGGACGTGGTGTTGGGGTGGAAATGCTCAGGTTTTAATTTTTTTCCCAGTACAACAGAGTCTTGAGGACATTCCAGTAGATCCACACCGGCAGCAGGCGTGGGGCAGGGGCTGCTCCCAGCTCCAGTGGTTGGGTGGATTCACACACACAGCCCTGCTGTGGCTGGGCTTTGGTTAAGTGACAGCAAAGAGCTTAAGCTGGGAGCTCCTTCCCTCTCTGCATGGCCAGCAGTGTGAGACCAGATAGCCCAGATAATCTATCTACTTATCTATCTATAAATCCGTCCATCCATCCACCTACCTATCGCTGTGTGTATCTGCTTTAAGCCAGGGTAATGCCTGGAATGTTGTCTCAGCTGCAATTCATGTCCCCATTCTGGCACACACAGAGTTGGTGTCCTCGAGCACCACGCACCTCTTGAGAGGGTTCCCCGGGGCTGGTGAGAGCAGAGGAGCCTGTGGCAGGGTGAAGAAAGCTGAGGGTGCAAGGAGGTCCCAGTGCTGGCACCATTGGACCTCTCCCTTGGGATTCTGCAGCCCTCTGTCACTGGCAATTCATGCCTTGGCTCTTTAGAGTTCACTTGGGGATTCCAGGGATGAAGGAAAGGCATTGCTGCCTCTCCTTCAGTGGAGCTTTTACAGCCACTGAGGTTCATGGAGTCGATAGAATATTCTGAGCTGGAAGGGCCCCACAGGGATCATCCAGTCCAGCTCCTGGCCCTGCACAGACACCCCAACAATCCTGTGCATCCCTGAGAACATTGTCCAAACACTTCTGGAGCTCTGGCAGCCTCGGGGCTGTGCCCATTCCTTGGGGAGCCTGGTCAGTGCTCCACCACGCTCTGGAAGAAGAACCTTTCCCTGATATCCAAGCTCAACCTCCCTCCTCCCCCATTGATAGGACCCAAGGGAATGGCTGGTGGGTTTTACTCTAATATTTTTATCAGCAACATTAAACTCCCTGCTCAGCTCTTCCTCTACCCCATCCCTGACCCCAAACCGCTGCACTGGGTACACCCTGCAGGGAATGCTGACTTTCCCTCAGGCTGGGAGGACCTGCCCTGGCCACTGCTGGTCCTTGAGCTTCCCATCCATCCCCCTCCCCTGCTTCCCCAGAGGAGCAGAGTGCGTGGGGTGTGCGAGCGCGCGGGGGGCGGCGAGAAACCCCAGACACACAAAAGCTGGAGGAACCACCAGCAGCTGTAACCCTGGCAACTGTGTCTCAGCATTTGAATGTAATTATACCTCGAACGTGATAAACACTCCCAAGGACTCCTTATGTGGAGATCATACTAAACAAGTCTTTGAAATTACCCTCATCAAATATTGATAGAGGGAGAGTTTCTTAAAAAAAAAAAAAAAAAAAATTAAAAAGGGAAAAGGGAAAGAGCGAGAAAAGGCGAATTCTTGCTCTTGCCCACGGGTTAATGAGGATCTGTTGGTTTATCACCACGGTGCAAACCCCGCCGAGAGCTCCAGAGCACTGCAAAGTTAAAAGTGGGGGCGGGAGGAGAAGAGAAATAAAACCATCAGGTGAGGCAGCTCTATCGATCGGCATTTTGTTTTATGTTTGGCACGCAGGAAAGCCATCCCAATACACACCATTTATCTTGCCCAGCCCTGGCAGACAGGGTTTAATTGCTCGGGAGCAGGAGTTGGGGGTGGAGAAGGGGCGTTTCTGAGGTCCATCACCATGGAGGGTTGTGTTGGACAGCAGAGCACGGAGCATGGGCATGTCCTCCCACCTGCAGGGCTGGAGACAGCAGGCAGAGTGTTTTCCATCAGCAGAGCAGGTGGAAGTCCCAGGTGGTTTCCAGCAGCTGTGGATCAGGTGTGTAGGAACATCCCTGGAAGTGGTGACGTTGTCCCAGTGTGGGGATGCTCCTTGCTGGTGGCTCATCTCCTACCAGCACCCTCTGTCCTTGGTAAAAATCCACCAGGGGCCTTCCCTGGCTCTGGTGCTGTGCAAAGGGAGGGAGCTGAGCTGCAATTGTCTCCTCTCCTCAAGCCAGGTAGAGACAAGAGATTCCCTAACCAAAGGGCATGAGTGGAGTTGGGACGGGCTGCTGTGCTCAGCAGGTGCCCTGTGCAGTGCTTGGATGAGGTGTGGTGAGCAGAGCAGCTCCTTGTCTCTTGAGTGATCTCCCAGCAGCGTCTGGGGCTGGGGAGAACATGGGTGAAGAAGCACCAGTGCTGCCCAGAAAAAGGGAGCAGCTCAAACTTGGTTGGAGCAGAGGCTCTGGAGACGTGGAGGAGGAGGAGAGGGGAACAGCTCTTCATCCTGGCTCTGCAGACAATGAGTGCTGAGGGGAAGAAAGCTGCAGGGGGCCAGCTTGAGGTACTTGGTGACTTTTTGAGCTGGCTTTTAACAGGCAGAAGAGGCAAAAAGAGGGCCCTGGCTGCAGTTTGGTTGTTGTGAGTGTTGGTTGATTTGCCATATCCAACTCTCACGTGGAGTCACGGAGACCTGGAAGCAAAGGTGTGTTTTCCCTGTGTGCTGGGGGTGGGGATGGTGGTGCTACTGATGTGCTTTTACCTGACTGAAGGTTTTATCACTTGGGAGAGGTTTGAAGAGCAAACCTGAGCTCCAGAAATAAAGGCAGCAATTAACATCCCCATGGGATCCCTGTGGGAACAGTGGCCATTGCTGTGGCTAGAAGGGACTGGGAGTGCAGCCAGAGGGCAAACAGCATTTTAATAGGAATGAGGGAGGCAGGATGGGATCACCAGCTTGGTGGAGAGCTGTACATCCCTGCTGGAAAACCTCCCTTCCCCACTGAGCATCTCTGTTCCTGGCAGGCCTGCCCTTAAAGCAGTCTCTCAGCACTCTCTGAAAGCACCTGGAAACCTCTCCTGAGCGAGAAAACTCTGACTTTCATCCCCATCCACCCAGATTTGCAAAGTCAGCCTGATGCCAAGAGATGTGCCAGGATAGATGCCAGCCTGTGACCGAGCAGGACTGGCATGTTGTTGAGATCCACCCAATGTGTCCCCAGCCCTGTGCCAGGGCCACCTTGGTCCTTGTGCTGGGAACAGTGGGCATGGCTGAGACACCTCACACAGAACCCTCCCAAGCACTGCCAGCTGTTTTATGGGCTGCTTGGAAACAGCTGGAAAGCCCTGTATTGCCAGTGCTCAGTATTAGTTACTGCTGATGCAGCTGGGAGAGGAAATAAGGGGGAACTGCAGCTCTGAAAGTTGTTTTGGGCGTCGCTGGTCCAAAATCGGGGGTGGGTTTATGGAGCACAAGGCAGATGTGGCTCAGGTGTGGGAAGAAGGACTGCTGGACTCCTCCATGCTGGGAGGTGACTGTGAACAGTGTGGAGGGTGTTGGAGGGAAAGAGCTGCAGGTTGTGGTTTGAAATGTATTTCACAGATGATTCAAAGAGCGCTGCACTAACCCATGGCTGCTGTGTCTCCTGCTGAGCTGCTGGCTGAGGCTGTTTCCCATCCAAGGACAGATTGGTGTGGATCCTATCCGGTATGTGCTGGTGATCACTTGCTGTTTGCTGGAACAGGGAAGAGGGGTCTGGACAACATGTTGGATCTGAACCCTTTGACGGGGGGATCCAGATGGTGTCTGCATCCCTTCTTTATCAGGCTAAAAATAAAAAACTTTAGAAAAAACTCGGTCTTCCTTTCCCACTGAAAATTCTCCGTTCTGGAGTCTTTGGAAGAGATGAAGGTGGTCGTGTTCCTGCACGGCCCCCCCAGGAAATGCTCCCTGCCATCGGCAGAAGGTGCCAAGGGTGGTGCAGATGCTTTGAGGGGGAGTCGCTATGCGAGGGAGCTGCGAGAGGTGCGATCGGAGGGCGGATGTGGTCACACATCACCCGCGGTGTGTGCAGGGAGGAAATATCAGCTGAGGGCAAAAAAGACGCTTTGACCTTTTGGAAGAGCTCTCTGTGTGAGGTGGCTGGGGTGCAGTGAGCCATTTAACAGAGCAGCTGAATCCTTGGGCTGAGCCACGCAAGGACTGTCCCAGCAGAGGAGCTGCTTCTCCCAAGAAGGCTCCCAGGGTTCATGCTTAGATGGTTCCTTTAAAGGTTAACTCTCACCAGCAGCATCTGGAAGAAAACTTGGAGTACTCAGAGGGAACTCAACCCACTCCAGAGAGTCTCCACGTCTGTGGTTCCCTTTTGTCTTTGTTTTTCAAATGTTAAAATTCGTCCTTATTCATTTCTCAAGTTAAAAATAAGGAGAAAGCTCCCGGTGCAGAGGCACAAAGACACAGCCGTGCCTTTGCCGGAGTCGGCAGCGCGGTGGGCTGCGCTTCCCCCTGCTCCAAGGTGGCAGAATAAAGAGCTCCTGCAGTCACCTTTTTTTCCAAGAGTTGCATTGTTAAACCCTTCCGTGGGGAAATCCAGGGAGTGTAATTGCTCCGGTCTGACTCTGCCCGCTGAGCCGCCTGAATTAAATGGGTGTTTCGGCATCCTGAGCTGAGCCTTGTGGGAAGTGACCTTCGCCTTCTGCCGCTGCTCTCTGCAACCTGCCGCTAATTAGGATGGAGAGAGCCCTCCTTTGTTTCCAAATAGTGGTTTACCTCTGTCTCGGCGTTCTGCCGGGAGCTGCCCGGTGTGACTCGGTGCATAATGAGCGCGGCGCAGCGCACGGCCGGGCTCCAGCGCCTTTCAGCTCCGCGGAGCCGAGCGGGAGGAGAGGCCGGCTCCGAGCCTATTCACGGCACAGCCTCTCATTAGCCAGCGTCGCAATTAACATCTCAAACGACGCTTTGTTAAAAAAAAAAAAAAAAAAAAAAAAAAAAAAAAGAAAAAAGGGAAACCCCACCATTTCCATGGCGCCTTTCATATCCAGTATTTGCAAACTTGGGAGCGGCATCAATGCCCGTGGTGTCACACAAGGGTCATCGCTGGATCCTGCGGAGATGTGCGGGGTTTGGGGAGGTGCAAGGGGTCCACAGCTCCTCCAAAGAATCACAGCATGGTTTGAGTCGCAAGGACCTCAGAGATCATCCAGTTCCAACCCCTGAGCCATGGGCAGGGACAGTTCCCACTAGAGATGGGCTTTGCCTGCTCTTGGGACCATTTTCCCAGGTCTGTAATATCTGAGAACTGCCTCGGGTCCAGGCACATGTGAAAGGGGAATGAGGAATTTCTGCCTTTTGGAAAGACTTATTTCCAACCTAATGAAACAAGGACAAAGGTGACCAAGTTTTCAATGGTAAAACTCAGCAACTCCCCTGCAGGAGAAACTGTAATATGGGACACTTAGAGGGTTTAAGGCAAATTTACTCAGAAAGAGGATTAGCTAAACTATGTTGAAGTTCTGTGTGAACACCCCCACTGAAATGTAATCCGGTTTGTCGGCATTTGTGTTGGAAATGAGCTTGGAAAACCCAATTAATGTCACTTCAGTTCTGAGTGAGAACACTCTGCAGGGATTTCCTAACTTTGAAGCAACGCGCTTTAAATTCACACCTTTAACTTCACCCAGTGCTCCCCTTGAGCAGTTTGCCACATCTGGTGACAAAGGGACAAGGAACCAAACAGATTTATGGGGATGTGTGAAAGACCTCTGCCCACACTCTAGAAATACTCAGACCCCAATTCCCCCGAGACACCTAGGATCAAGGGGATCCAACCCAAAAAGCACTGGGTGCGTGCGTTGGGTGAGCAGTGGGTTGGAGATGTGTGTGCAGACAGCCCAGCTCCCCGGGGGCCATTGGTGCTGTCAAAAAGGCATCTTCAAGCGGTGGCTGCTGCTGCTGCATGTCCCACAGGTCCCGTGGCAGCCTCCTGGCACCAGCAGCTCGCACTGGGACACCTGCAGAACCTGCTGGGCAGAGGGAACGGAGTGGACAGAGCTGGGAGGTTGTCTTGGTTTGAAAAGTCAGGTGTCTGCTAAAGGAGGGCAGGAAGCTCCCTTGAAGTGGAAAATGTAAACCCCCTCTCTCCGAATTATTATAAATTTGAAATTAAGGGGCTCTCGGGCAAAGAGATGAGAATGGGAATAACAGTTCTTTTAATAGGGAAATTAAAATAAAATGCAGTAGTAGAAAACCCTGACAGAGTCAGAACCCAAGCTGACCCCCTGTCAGTCAGGGTGTTGGCAGCAGTGCCACTGGATGGTGGCTGCAGCTCTCCTGCAGTGACAGCTGTGGGTTTGTTGAAGCAAGGATCCTGTAGAAGGGTGGAGTTTTCCTCTGAAGCTCCAGTGGGAGCGTAGAAGGGTCCGCTCTTCCTCTGGGAATCCCGTGCCTGTGGATTTCTGAGTGTCACATTATATCCAGGTAGGGATGCTCGGCTCCTCCCCCCCGAGTGGAGCCTCTCCCAATGGAATGATGGAATTTTATCAGTCCTGCAGTGAGACCCAATGGCCCATGAGCAGAAGAGATCTCCCCGGAGGGAAGGACGGGTGTGGAAGAGATAAAGAACACTGCCCCACCTGCTTTGAACAGATGGGAATAGAACACAGACTTTTTGTTACATCTTGCATTGCAACTTAAGGCAGAGATGTTTCCCTGGGATCGGCCGGGGGCTGAGACCACCCTTTGCTGGCACGAGCTGACCCCTCTGGGACAGTTGTGTGGCAGGAACTGGAGGAAGGTTCCCGACACCGGAAGCGATGGGGAGAGCTGGGATGCACCAGGCAGTGAGCAGGTGCTCGGAGGAGAGGGATGTGCAGGGACAGAGTGACCCACCCTGCAGGGGCCCGGCGGTGAGCAATCCACGCCAGCTCAGCCTCAGCACCACCCTGCCCAGGCTTACGGACGGCTGCCTTGGGGCAGAGCAGCTGCTCAGGTGATGATCTGCACGCAACAGGGCCTGCACAGAACAGGATCCAGATCCCATCTGGCTCTGGCTGGGAGCTGGCTGGGCAGGACCCAGGTCTCAGCCAGCCCTTGGGCAGCCCCAGCTGAGTTCCCTCCTGGCTGTTCCATGTTCACTCAGTCTCACCAGCGAGCCAGGGCGGTGCCTCCTCCTCTGCAGGTGCTCCCTGGGGATTACCTGTGAGCTTCCTAGGAACTGCCACTCAGCAAGGGAAGTGCTTGGCAGGGCAGGGCACAGACTGCCCACCTGCTGTGTCCTTCTCTCCTTCCTCGCCAGTTCTCCCTGTGTCCTTAGATGCTGCTGAGCGATATCGGAGCTTGGATGGTAGCGCCGCGTTGGCAACTTTTAATATTGCTGAAACATAATCAGCTTTTGCTTCTACAGCAATTAGCATGTTATTACCCATAATGTTTTGCATGGCAATTTTGTTGTAAACATTTGTACTAATTCACCATAACCTAATTATTTTTATGACACATAATTATGAAATATTTTTGGAGGAGGAATGGCTTCATTTTCTATTTATACCATTATTTCCTGGAAGTGTCAGTTATTTTTGCATCAGGAAACAGCTTCTCCCCCCTTCCCCAATTAGCCCTTTCTATTTACTGCCTCAGCTTGCCTGGAGAGCGCAGTTGCTGGGACCACATTCTCCTGGAGCTGTGTGATGGATTCCAGGAGAGCCTAATTGAGCTGTAATTTGTGGGAGCGTGATACGTAAATGGAGGAAGGTAACAAGTGGTTTTCCTTGCTGCTCGGTGGGTGGATGTGGTGATTCCCAGTTACAGCATCTGCCAGAATGGCCCTTTCTAAAGTATTTAAGAAAAGAGTGATGTGGCGAAGGTGTTGCCTTGGGACAGTTTTTCAGGGATGGCAGCACCCTGAACTCAGAGGAAGGACCTCTTGAGGGAGATGCTCTTGAGTTTCATAGAACCATGGTATATCCTGAGCTGGAATGGACCCACAAGGATCAAAGTCCAGCTCCTGGCCCTGCCCAGGACACCCCAACAATCCCACCCTGTGCATCCCTGACTGCATTGTCCAAGCGCTCCTGGAGCTCTGGCAGCCTCAGGGCCGTGCCTATTCCCTGGGGAGTCTGTTCAAACCCTGACCACCTTCTAGGGGAAGAACATTTTCCTTATATCCAGCCTAACCCTCTCCTGGCACAGGTTTGGGCATCATTAACCTATTGCTCAGACCCTGGCATCCATGGACCAGAACAACTGAGAGGCTCCCCAGCCCACTCTGTTTTCCAGCCCAGTGTGATCGTGCCAGTGTGGTGAGCAAGGGCATGGCGGGTACCAGACGTGGGCGGGGATGCCTGGAGAGCCAGGAGAAACATCTGGGCTGTGCTTCAGGCTCCAGAGAAACATCCCAGGCCTGAGGTACAGAGGGAAACGCAACATGAAGGTCTGGAGCGCAGCCGTGGTGAGGCCGGCCTTTAGGGAACACTGCAGGATGATGGGAGAGGGGGAGCTGGATCCCTGCAGCCAACATTTAATGGCAAGAGGCCTTCCTTAATCGCATTCGTGGAGGCACTGTGTAGAAAATTCCAAATTCAGGCTTACTCCTAACAAGTATGAAACTTGGCAGGCTGAAAGGCTTGTATATCTTGTGTGATCTCCAGTCTGGAGAGGTCTCAAAACGGAGCCATGTGTAGCGCATTGACATCTTAAAAGAATTTCTAAAAAAAAAAAAAAAAAAAAAAAGGCATTTCTAGATGACTGTATGTCATATAAATGAGATTTATTTCAATGCCTGTCATGATGGTTGAGGCAGTAACAAATCCAGTAATTGCTGGTGCTCTGGTCGTGTATGCTCTGAATGTTTAACTCGGAGCTACATTTTTGCAGCAAGTCTCAGGTTATTGAGTCAATCCCTTTCCCATTTTTCCTGTCTCCTGGCTGGTGAAGGTGGAGCTGCACGGCATGTTAGGTACGTTGGGCAAAGGGAGTGTTGCATGCAGGCTGCTGTCTCAGAACCTGCCTGTAATTACCTGTTAATTGTGTGTAACTGATGGGGACCGTGGAAATTGGGTTAAGAAAAACTCACTGGCATTTTAAAATCATTCTCAGTGCTGGGTATTAGTGCAGCACAGTCGCACTTCAGGAAAACCTACACGTACTCAGAGGTGCAGAGCTGAAGTGATACAGTGGATTTTGGGACTGCAAGACCTGGGAAATGAAGGGGGTGGTTATCTGAGGAATTTTAGCCGCTCTTTGCCCTCCCTAAATACCAACAGACTCCCTCAAAAGTGACTTGTCCAACAGCCCTTCTTAAACGAGGTGGCTTTGTTCCTTGGTTATTCACTGCCTCTGAGAAAAGAGAATGTGACTTGCCAAGTTCTTTCATCTCCAAACCCCAGTGTTATCCTTGATCTTTCCACAGAAGTAATGAACTGAGATAGTGTAAAGATTATCTCATTAAATATCTTGAAAACGAAGTGAACTCTGCACTGGGTTATGATCCAGCTGATACTGCCAGATCCTCAGCAGAACTTCAGTATTTTGTGCCCAGCTGTCACTGTGACTTCTTCTTTTTTTTTTTTTTTCGCAGGGATTATGCATCAACAGGGTTATTCTGTGCATCAGCAACAGTTAAAAATGTGTCACAACTTGGTATGGTGTTTGAAGTCTATCAGCTGAACTCCCTTAAAGGCACCACCTTTAAGCATCCTGGGCAGGGATTTTGGGGTTGAGTCAAGGATACCTAGAAGGTCCCAAGTAACTGGCAATCACACTGATAATGCAGGGAGGTTACTTTTGCATGGGATGACATTTTTTCAGGGAACCTGTAAGAGGCAAGCAGGACAAATGCAGCTGTAGTGAATGGAAATGGGTAATTTTAGTTTCATTTTAACACTCTGGGGAGTTGTGTCCTGGGTGGGAGCAAGCAGAGGATATTTCTGTACTTTCAAGAAATAAAGTAAAGATCAGACTGGCTTAATCTAATACTATGGAGGTCAGGAAATTGGAAGTAGGGGTTCATTGCAGTGGAGAAGTTTCCCAGCTCATGACTGGAAATAGCACAGTCAAGAGTCTCTGACACACTCTAGGAAATATCTGTTGGGTCATGGCACTGCTTTGTTTTTTGCAGGAACAGGTGAAATATAAACAATGAAAGGAGGCAAAGACAAGGAACAGCTCTTATACGTCAGGAATCTTATGAAAAATCCATCCCTTATCACTGCCTGAGGTGTTATGAAGACCGAGTGAAATGTGTGTATGACCACATGAGCCAGATCACATTTGTGAGAGTAGACAGACTGATACCATCTGCTCATAAAAACACCCCAAAATATTCCACCTGCCTCACTGGAGGGCACGTCCACCTCTGCCTCTGTGACCTGCTAGGCCGCATGCTTTATATACCTGTGAAATTAATCCTTTATTAACATCTACTGGAAAGGGCCTTGGCAGGGGGTGAGTGGGCAGCCTGCACCAGGAGACCTTCTCGAAGCATCTGCCTGGGAGTGCTCATCAGAACAGATTTTAAAATGGCTTTTAGAGGTTATACAAGTGCCAGAGGGTTTGTCTGTGGTGCATCCAGCTGTGTCAGCCCGAGGGAAACCACGTGCAGAGCTGACAGGTACCTGGTCAAAGCCAAATCTCTGCGATCTCATAGCAGCTCTGAGCTGCTTTGGTTTCCCCTGAAATGGGATTTGTGCTGCTGGGATCTGGAGGGAGCATCATGGGAGCTGACAGAAGGGCTCGGAGAGACACGGGGAGGTGGCTGAGGCCTAAGTGCTCCGAATTTATGGTGGCCATAAAAACCCGTGGAAATGATGGATTCTGCTCATTGCTCACGCACATAGTGACAGGTTTTTGAATAAAGCAGTAACTGATAGCCCCCGGGCTGGGAATTGAATTTCTCCTCTCATGATGTCATCGTGATGTCATGCTTTATTGGCTGTAATTCTAAACCCCATGGCTGCTGTCGGCGTGCTGGGTTCCTGTGCGTGACATCACACCGGGTGTCAGCTCTGGTCTCTGATGACGGTGCTCTTCTAACCATGATTTGAAGTGCTTTCCTGTCCTGATGGAAAAGTTATGGCTTTCTTGGGGCATATCGTGTTCCAGGCCAAATGCTGCCATGGCTGAGGAGGGAATGTCATTTGGAAAGGTCTTTGGAGGGCAGCAAGTGCAATTCTCAACGCTGTGTATTCAGGAAAATACGGGTTTTGTGACCTGGAGGACATTGTCACAGCGAGAATGATTGTTTGGGGATGAAAGGGTGACTGACACATGTAATTCTTGTGTCCTTTGCCTCCTCTCTCCCAAAGGAATATTGAACTGCTTTTCTCTAAGGACAAATAGAAAGGAGAGGAAATATGGACTCATGCATGGCCAGGCTGGTTAATGGATCCTCATGTTCACCTTCAAACACACCTTGTACTCAAAAGACGAATTTGTTAACAACACCCCCTCCCAGTGATAAGTGATGGACCCCTTTATTCTAGTGAGATGCTCTTTCCTCCTGTCCCAGGAAAGTGTGTCTTGCTCTTCCAAGCCCTGGCTCTGGGACCCAGGGAAAGGTGCTCCCGAGGGCAGGAGGAGCACAAGCTGCAGAGCCAGGCCTGAGTGTTGGCTGCTTGGATTTACCGAATGGTTCAGGTATGGTTACTGTGGTGATACATGTGGCTTTTAACCACGGTGGAGGGAGGGGGGTATGGCAGGGAGCTGTAATCCTGTGTTCCCAAGGCCTGTACTTCACAGGAGAGCTCGCCACATCCTGTTGTGGTCTGCCCACAGTGGAGAGCCCAGAGCAAGGGTTTTACCAATATTCCTTCCATGTAATACCTATTTTCCCTTTTGGTTTTGGAGAGGGCAGGCTCCTGGAGCAGGTCCCTTGTCCGAGCATACCCTCATTCTCTCCAGCCCTTTGGATTTGTATCTGTAACCCCCTTGTGCCTGTTATTTTGAAGTTAAAGGTTTATTTTGACTCTTCTGCTATGTCCCATCCTCCCTTCAACCTCCTTCCCAGCTGTCTGAACTGAGCCTGGATTCCCTGGAACAGAAGGGTGGGCACAGGAGCAAAGTCTGTCGTTCTTTTGCAAAGCCTGTGGCAGCAGATTGCAGAGTTTGCTGTCATTTCACTAATTACAAAGGCATTGACTTCCGAGGCTAGGAAACACTGGAAACACCAAGGTTGCTGCTTGGATGTTGTAAATAACATATTGGATATGTTTTGAATTGGTAGAGAGCTCAAAAGCTGCCAAGTTTTCCTGGGAATACCTGGGGGTCCTCTGTGATGGGGCTCAGAGTTACTGGAAGAGCCTGTGCTTAGCTGACCAACATAACTTGTCCAGTATGGAAACATAAAGAATCAATGTGGCTTCTGTGGTGCGGGGATGACAGGTTAAGCTTGGTGAAATTCCTGCTGCCAGCTTATAGGAACAACCCTCTGGGAGTAAAATGATATTATTGTTGGATCGTGTTGGATATGCTGTCCCAAAACTGCACCTGGAAACCTTTGGAAGCTGACATCAAAGCTCTCACTGATATTTGGAGTCTCCTGTGAGTGCCAGCTATTGCAGAAGGAGAAAACCAAAGCAAAGACGTAGTAGGAACAGCAGTGACACTGGTTTTTATTTTTTTTAATATTTTAATTTTTTTCTTTTTATTAAAAGTGCACCCCTGTGGCACAGCTGGCTACTTGCTCAGCGCAACAGCACCAGAGAGGAAATTCCTTCCCAGCACTCACAGGTGATCAACTTACACATTGAAGCATGAAGTTTGATTACCCTTGTAACATTTTATTAGCTTGCATAGCTGCAAATGTTATTAATGCTCATAAAATTATCCAGTCCTTTAAAATGTCTGTTCCACTGGTGTGCGTCTCCATGACTTCCTGGGGTAGTGGATTCCAGAAGTGACTGTGCTGGGTCAAGTCGTATTTTTCTTTTATTTCTCTTCAATCTACAGCCCTTTTGTTTCATCAGGTGCCCCCAGTTTGCTTTTAAATTATGGGGCAGGCTAATGTGAAGCAGCAAACTGGTTTTGATGGCAAAGTTGGCTCTTTTATGGACTTTATTTTTTTTTTTTAGTGTACTGACATTTTCCTGTATAGAATGTATTAATAAGTAATATATGCTTGTGTATATCTGTAGGTGGATGCATATACCTGAAAGTGTGTGCAACTATTTATGTATAAACACATAAACTCATGTATTTATTATGTCACCTGAACATTTTTTGGGTGTCTTGGGTGCCCGTGGTTTGGTGCAGGGATCCCCCCCCCCCCC